>JAABKJ010075445.1:2098864-2377089 GCA_011634705.1 Andricus grossulariae
ATATGAAAATATCTCATTGAATTCAATGAATTCTAATGAGAAAAGTGACTAATGCCTACAAAATAACTCAAGTTGAATTCAAAAAAATTCAAATGAATTGGAACAATTTTAAAAATTGAAAAAATTCGATTGATTACAGTCAATGTTGAGTAATTTAGAGAAATTTAAAGGAAATGAGAAAAATTCGATGAAATTCCTAAAATTCAAGGTGAATTAAAAAATTCAAATTAATTAAAAACAATTTAAAAATATGAAAATATTTTATTGGATTCAGTAACTTTGAAATGAGCTCAGAAAAATTCAAGAGCATTCAAAAGAATTTTATGAAATGTCTAAGAATTCAAGGTGAGGTTAAAAGAATTTAAGATTAATTAAATAAAAACTTTGAAAAATTAAAAAAATCAATTGAATTGAGTAGAATTGTGTGAATTTGTATGAATACAAGTTAGTTTTGAAAAATCAAAAGAATTGCAAAGAATTTAAAAGAATTCAGGGTGAATTCCAACAAAAAAATCAAATCTCTTGAAATCTTTGAAACCTTACTAATTTCTAATAAAAAAAGTGACCAATGACTACGAAATAACTCAAGTTAAATTCAAAAGAATTCAAATGAATTGGAACAATTTGAAAATGGAAATAATTCGATTGATTACAAGCAACTTTGAGTAATTTAGGGAAACTTAAAGAAAATGAGAAGAATTCGATGAGATTCCTAAAAATTCAAGTTGAATTAAAAAAAGATTCAAATGAATTGAAAACAATTTAAAAATATGCAAAATTTTTATTGAATTGAGTAACTTCGAAATAAGCTTAGAAAAAATCGAAGGAATTAAAAGGAATTTTATGAAATGCCTAAGAATTCAAGGCGAGGTTAAAAGAATTTAGGATCAATTAAATAAAAACTTTGAAAATTACAAAAAATCCATTGAATTGAGTGAAATTTAGATGAATACAAGCTAGTTTTAGAAAATTAAGAGAATTCCAAAGAATTTAAAAGAATTCAGGGTGAATTAGAAAAAAAATCAATTCTCTTCAAATCTTTGAAACACTACTAATTTCTAATAAAAAAAGTGACTAATGACTACAAAACAATTCAAGTTAAATTCAATAGATCTAGTTTTCCAAAGAGGCATCAATCTCTCTATGCATCTCACTATGTGTGGATGTACCTTCAAGCTTTCCAACAGATAGATGATAAGTCTATGAGAGGTTGAATCGAAAGCTTTTCGGTAGTCAATCCAGGCCATTGACAGGACGCGTTGGTTGGCTGCAGCGTCTTTACAGACACACCTGCCAATTAGCAGGTTCTCTCGACAGCCTACTACACCTTTTCTCGAGCCACGTTGTTCGTACATTTAACGCTACACAGGCTCAATTCGCCGAACTATCTTGTTATTTAGGACAGCTGTAAGGATCTTATACTCCAAAAGGTCTCTACCTCGTTGGGCTTGGGTACATTTTTGACAGAAACAGGGTGATCACTGAAGAGACGAGATGGGTCAGGGAACTTTCGAACCCTTTCCCTGAACGGTCTACCAAATGTTATGTAATCACTCACACATTGAACACGGGAGGCATTCTGTATTGCCTATCCAATCTCCTTGTTCAGTTGATGCAAGCGTCTTTTGCTCTTTTGATCCATCGTCGGTTTTAGCCTTCGATTTGAATCAGCCAAAGCTCTCGCAGTATCATAATCTGAGCAATTGATGGTCCAGAGGTTGGACTCTTGCGAGATTTTGCCACGGAGGGAGGCATCCATTGCAGCCAGATCTTGGGGCTTACGAGGAACTTGCATGTTGATGTTCCTTCTTGTACTGAAATCGTGATCATCTCAGAACGTGCCTGCTTTCCGCAGTTGGTCTTAATGTCGCTTTCTCATCTTCCGCTGCAGCTTGATCCAGCAGCGGTTGGGGAAGCGCTCCGCATACATATCCATTCTTCGAGAGGTAGGCACGTTGATTTCGCAACGATTGAATCATAGCATTCTGAAGCTCCGGGTGTTTCTGGCACCACAGAGTATGCATACGCGCCATAAAGCCTCGATGAACAAGGATAATGCTGGCACCGTAGCAGTCTTCGCGAGTCAGCCTTGTGTTGATTCGTCCACTCAATGTGAGCGTTTTGCTGGATTGTCGTCGTGTTTCCATCTGAATTGTTTTCAGCACCCTGAACTCTATGATGATGAGATGTTGTCAACTTTGCACGTACCAACTTTGCACGTCGATGGCCAGACGAAAAACTGTGCACGTTGTTGTTCAGGCGGACAACTGTACACGTTCCAACTGAGCACGTGACATCTGTGCACGTGTACAGTCGTCATTTGGATAACTGTGTACGTGCACAGTTGCCTAAGTGACCACTATGCACGTTGAAATGTCGACGTGCACACATGGGCTCCTGTGGACTTAGCTGTGCACAAGTGTCACTTTTCTAACTGTGCACCTTCACAGATGTCACTTGCCCAACTGTGCACGTATACAGATGAAACTTGTTTAACTGTACACGTGCACATACAGAACTTGCCTAGCTGCACACGTGCGCAGACGTCACCTGCCAAACTGTACACGTTTTTTTCCGTAAATATTATTTTCATGAAATTATTTATTCCAAATTATTATAGATATATAAAAATCTCTTTTCGTCCAACCCCCCTTGATAACGCGCATTGCATGCTACATGAAATTTTACGCCTGCTATATGAAACTTGACGCCCGCTACACATACACATACAGTATAGTGTGTTTCAAGGGCGTACGGCTATTTGGACTCGTCAAAATAGCCTTCTTTACGCACTCGATACACAATGTACTATTTTGAATCCACTTTTTGATACCTTTATCTTATAAAGCTTCTTTGAGTCTCCCCGTGGGTATGGAGACGTCTGATGTGTTTAGGATATCCTAACGACGACTAACTACCGTGCCTACTTGGTAGAAATTTGCTTCTTTGAAGTTACTTATCTGTCTTTTATTTCACAAAATTTTTCATTTATATTATGTATTTTATTATGATATAACAAAAAGTGAACTTGAAATTTTTTTTTCAATAACTTTGATCAAAGTTTCACTCTTGTTAATGTGATGATGTATAAAGATCGGTTATACATTTGCCTTAGACATTGGTTAGTGAAATATCAAGGATTATTTATTTGGGTGGTACACATTTTTTTCTTCAAATTTTTTTGGTCTCACTCCCCAGATTTTTTCCAATGCCAAAAAAAGTTAGCATGTGTTTTTTTTTTCAATTTTAAAATCGATTGATTTTCAGGGGCTGTTCAAGGCCCGTAAAGTTTCACGTGTATTTCCTCTGAAAAAAGGCCTTTTTGGAAATTTGTGATAGAATTGTTAATATTAGATTATCTTATTGCATCTGGCATGAAAAAAAATTCACTTGCTCAAGGATGGGTCAAAAATAGGTAAAAAATGTTTGAAGTTCGGCGGATTCTAGAGTTTAACTTGCATAAAAACAACTAAAACCTCACTAATTCTCTCTATATATCATTTCACATAAATTGGGCTAATTTTCAGTGCTTTTTTGAACCAAAATTCATAATTGGTCTCAAATATCAAAACTGTACGCATCGCTCCAAAGGTAAGTTTCAGAAATCTATTAAAATGTTTTGAAATCGATATTTCCTAGTTGAATGATATTTTGCAGCCTGAAGTTCGATTGTTAGATAATAAACTTTTTTAGACTATAGTCAAAAAATTTCTAATTCTAAAGAATAAATTGGAGAAAGAGTTTGGACATGTGCAAAATTTTGAGAACCCCGTGAGCCTGAAGCCGACACGAAAATGCGAAAAACAGGGCCGACCCTACTCAATGTCACTTTACACACACTCACTTTCGATGAATTAATAGAGTTCAAGGAATTCATAGATTTCCATGAATTCGAAAAATTCATAGAAATAAAGGAATACTTAAGGAATTCAGAGAATTCAAGAAATTTAGAAAATTCAAGGAATTTAGAGAATTCAAGGAGTTCAGAGAATTCAAAGGATTCAGAGAATTCAAGCAATTCAGAGATTTCTTGCAATTCAGAGAATTTCAGGAATTCAGCAAATGCAAGGAATTTAGAGAATTCTGGGAATTCAAGAAATTCAGCAAATTCAAGTTCAAATTTTCTGATTTCCTCAAATTCTCTGGATTCAAGGAATTCTCTAGATTTCTTAAACTCTCTGAATTCGTTCAATTCTCTGAATTGTTTGAATTCTCTGGATTCCTTGAAGTCTTTGGATTTCTTGAATTCTCTGAATTCCTTGAATTCTCTGAATTCCTTGAATTCTTTGAATTCCTTGCAATATCTGAATTCACTTAATTAGTATAATTCTCTGAATTCCAGGAGTTCTTTGAATTCCTTGAATTCGCTGCATGCCTTCAATTTGCTAAATGCCGTGAATTCTCTGAATCCCTCAAATTCTTCGAATTCCTTGAATTCGCTGCATGCCTTCAATGTGCCGAATGCCTTGAACTCTCTGAATTCTTTAAATTCATTGAATTCTCTAAATTCCTTGATTTATCTGAATTCCTTGAATTCTTCGAATTACCTGAATTCTCTAAATTCGTTGAATTTTTTTAATTCCCTGGATTCGTGGAATTCCTTGAATTTTCTGAATGCCTTGAATTCTCTGAATTCGTTGAATTCTCTGAATTCGTTGAATTTACTGAATTCGTTGAATTTACTGAATTCGTTGAATTCTCTGAATTCGTTGAATTTACTGAATTCGTTGAATTTACTGAATTCGTTGAATTCTCTGAATTCGTTGAATTTACTGAATTCGTTGAATTTACTGAATTCGTTGAATTCTCTGAATTTATAATTTATCTTTTCATCTTGTTTCAAATGACTTTAAAATATTTTCTCTGTAGAAGAATATAACTTTGGTCGATATTGTAGATTTCCATGTTATGAGTGGATTTTTCTTCTCATTCCCTCACTTTCTCCGATAACAATATAGATTTCTAATAAAAATTGATATGTAACATCTTGCTAAATAAAGCGTGATTCAGAAAAAAGTATTCTTCTTCTGATGTCTCTAGTAGCTCAGTGGTCAGAGCACCTGACCGTAAATCAGTTGACCCGGTGTTCGAATCCCAGCGGAGTGGAAGGAGAATACCTTTTTTCTGAATAAAATTTAATTGAAAAAGTTCTTAATTTATATTTCCATCTGGTCTGAAATGACGTTAAAATATTTCCTGTATAGAAGAATATAACTTTCGTCGATATCGTAGATTTTCATGTTATGTGTAGATTTCTCTTCTCGATCCGTTACCTTCTCGGATGATAATACAGGTTACAAATTAAAATTGATGTGTAACATATTGCTAAATAAAGCGTGATACAGAAAAAAGAATTCTTCCTCTGATCTCTCCAGTAGATCAGTGGTTACATTACCTGATCGGAAATCTGTTGACCTGTTGTTCGAATACCAGCGGAGTGAAAGGAGAAGATCTTTTTTCTGAATGAAATTTTATTTAAAAGGTTCTTAATTTATATTTCCATCTTGTCTGAAATTACGTTAAAATATTTTCTGTGTAGGAGAATATATCTTTGGTCGATATTGTAGATTTCCATGTTATGTATGGATTTCTTTTCTCGATCCGTTACCTTCCCCGATAATAATACAGATTTCTAATAAAAATTAATATATAACATCTTGCTAAATAGAGCGTGACCAGAAAAAATAATGCTTTCTCTGATCTCCCTAGTAGCTCAGATGATAGAGCACCTGACCGGTAATGAGTCAACCTGGTGTTCGAATCCCAGCTTAGTGAAGGCAGAAGATTTTCTTTCTGAATAAAATTGAATTAAAAAGTTTTTAATTCATATTTCCATCTTGTCTGAAATAACGCTTAAATATTTTCTGCATATGAGAACATAACTTTGGTCGATATTGTAGATTTCCATATTATGTGTGGACTTCTCTTCTCGATCCGTTACCTTCGCCGGTGATAATACAGATTGCTAATAAAAATTGATATGTGAGATCTTGCTAAATAAAGCCTGATTCAACAAAAAGGAATCTTCCTCTGATCTCTCTAGTAGCTGAGTGGTTAGGGCACCTGACCGGAAATGAGTTGACCTGGCGTTCGAGTCCCAGAGGAAAAAAAGAAGATCATTGTTTTGAATGAAATCTCATCAAAAAGGTTTTTCATTTATATTTTAATTTTGTCTGAAATGACGTAAAAATATTTTCTGTAGAGGAGAATATAACTTTGGTCGACATCGTAGGTTTCCATGTTATGTGTGGATTTCTGTTCTCGGTCTGTTACCTTCTCCTATGATAATACAGATACCTGATAAAAATTGGTATGTAACATATTGCTAAATAAAGCGTGAATCAGAAAAAAGTATTCTTCCTCTGATCACTCTAGTGGTTCAGTTGCTAGAGTACCTGCCGGAAATCTGCTGACCTGGTGTGCGAATCCCAGCGGATTGAAAGGGGAAGACCTTTCTTCTGAATAAAATTTAATTTTAAAAGTTTTTAATTTATATTTCCATCTTTTCTGAAATGTCGTTAAAATATTTTATGTATAGGAGAATATAACTTTGGTCGATATTGTAGATTTCCATGTTATGTGTGGATTTCTCTTCTCGATCCGTTACCTATTCCGACGATAATGCAGATTTCTCATAAAAATTGACATCTTACATCTCGCTAAATGAAGCGTCATTCCGAAAAAAGAATTCTTCCTCTGATCTCTCCAGTAGCTCAGTGGTTACAGTATCTGACCGGAAATCAGTTAAACTGGTGTTCGAATACCAGCAGAGTGAAAGGAGAAGATCTTTTTTCTGAATGAAATTTATATGAAAAGATTTTAATTCATATTTCCATCTTGTCTGAAATGACGTCGAAATATTTTCTGTATAGGAGCATATATTTTTGGTCGATATCGTAGATTTCCATGTAATGTGTGGATTTCTGTTCTCGATCCGTTACCTTCTCCGATGATGATACGGATTTCTAATAAAAATTGATACCTTACATCTCGCTAAATAAAGCTTCATTCAGAAAAAAGAATTCTTCCTCTGATCTCTCTAGTTGTTCAGTGGTCAGAGCACCTGACCTTAAATCAGTTGACCCGGTGTTCGAATCCCAGTGACGTGAAAGGAGAAGATCTTTTTTTCTGAATGAATTTGATTCAAAAAGTCTTTAATTCATCTCTCCATCTTGTCTGAAATGACGTCGAAATCTTTTCTGTATAGGAGAATATAACTTTGGTCGATATCGTAGATTTCCATGTAATCTGTGGATTTCTCTTCTCCATCCGTTACCTTCTCCGATGATGATACGGATTTCTAATAAAAATTGATCTTACATCTCGCTAAATAAACGTCATTCAGAAGAAAAGTATTTTCCTCTGATCTCTCTAGTAGCTCAGTGGTTAGAGTACCTGACCAGAAATCAGTTGACATGTTGTTCCAATCCCAGCGAAGTAAAAGAACAAGATCTTTGTTCTGAATGAATTGAATTGAAAAAGTTCTTAATTTACATGTCCATCTTGTCCGAAATGAAGTTAAATATTTTCTGTATAGGAGAATATAACTTTGGTAGATTTTGTAGATTTCCATTTTATGTGTGGATTTCTGTTTTCGGTCCGTTACTTTCTCCGATGATAATACAGATTCCTAATAAAAATTGATATTAAACATATTGCTAAATAAAGTGTGATTCAGAAAAAAGAATCCTTCCTCTGATCTCTCTAGTAGCTCAGTGGGCAGAGCACCTAACCAGAAATTAGTTGACCTGTTGTTCGAATCCCATCGGAGTGAAAGGAGAAGTTTTTTTTCTGAATGAAATGTAAGAAAGCATTTTTTAATTTAAATTTCATCTTGTCTGAAATGACGTTAAACTATTTTGTGTATAGGAGAATAGAACTTTGGTTGATATTGTAGATTTCCATGTTATGTCTGCCCTTCTCTTCCCGATCCGTTGCCTTCTTCAATGATAATACAGATTTATAATAAAAATTGATATGTAACATCTTGCTAAATAAAGCGTGAACAAAAAAAAAAAAGAATTCATCATCTGATCCCTCTAGTGGCTCAGAGGTTAAAGCACCTGACCGGAAATCAGTTCACCTGGTGTACGAATCGCAGCGAAATGAAAGATGATCTCTTTTCTGAATGAAATTTGACTTAAAAAGTTTTTAATTTATATTTCCATCTTGTGTGAAAAGTCGTTAAAATATTTTCTGCATAGATGTATATAACTTTGGTCGATATTGTAGATTTCCATTTTATGTGTGGATTTCTCTTCCACACCCGTTTCCTTCTCCGACGGAAATACAGATTTCTAATAAAAATTGGTATGTTACCTCTTTTTAAATAAAGCGTGATTCAGAAAAAAGAATTCTTCCTCTGAGCTTTCTTGTAGCTCACAGGTTAAAGCACCTGACCGGAAATCTGTTGACCTGGTGTTCGAATCCCAGCGGAATGAAAGGACAATATCTTTTTTCTCAATAAAATTACACTCGAAAGTTTATAATTTATCTTTTCATCTTGTTTCAAATGAGCCGATGTCATTTTTTTAGATGACAGTTACTCCCAGTGGGACCCTGCGGTGGTTGTTAACCTTTAGTTTTTATATAATATAATTATACTATATTATATATTATATGGACAGGAGTATGGCGAGAAGAAAAAATGTCGGTAACGTTGGAATCGGGTAACTTGAGCGATGTTGAAAATGCACTTAAATAAATTTTTTCTAGGTTAATAATAAATTAATAATGAATAATGCAGACGAAACCGCCATAATATTGCAGACAAAATCAAACTGCCGCCATTATTAGGGCCACGGCCACTATGTTACTACTACGCCACTACTACTATCGGATTATTATCGGAAAATCAAAGTCGCTATTACATATCATATCATCTTATCATATCATCATACACTGTGAAAAATTCCTCTGAATTTTACATCGCTGGGCGATGGACATAAAGGGACCCTCGATGGACGGAGTAAAATTATGTATTGCATAAACATTACACCTGTATCGGAGATTTCCATCCCATGATTGTAAAACTCCACCCACACTCATAATTAGCCGGAATAGCAATTATCAATGTTTGCCAATGATACGTATATATAATTAAAAATGACTAATTCAGCTGTTTCTTCATAACTGATTTACTCACCATATAAATTGATTAAAAATGAAACAAAACTAAAAGAATTTGTGAAGGGCGCGATGTAAACTGACTAAGTGAGGTTATGTACATGAGTATCCCAAACAAAGCGAAATATTATATATTTAGGAATAAATAATGACTGAAATAAACTCCACTTTACCATGAGTAGTAGGGTCCCTTCATGTCCATCGCTGGTCAATGTAATTTTACACAGCTGTCGTAAAATCACATCGTCCATTAGTATAAATTTACGTATTTCGGTAAATTTATCCTGATGGACAGTGTGATTTTACGAATCTTACGTAATTTTCAGCATATTTTTTACAGTGTATCATCTTACCTCTTATCATACCATCATCAACGACATTTTCGGATAACCACCAATAATAGCAGAAGCAGCATACGCAAATATGAAGAACGGGAACAAAAACAATAGGTTGCATTACGAGTTCGTAGATTCTGCTAAAAATAACAAGGACCTTTTTTGCTTCGAAGTTCAAGAACGATAAGCGGAGGATTTTAGAGTCTCAGACAGTGACCTTGACTCAATTCAAGTATATGCGAGTAAGCTGTCAGGATCCCTTAAGTTCAAAAACAATATTAGGATATATGCCAACAACATCACATGCGAGGATTGTAAATGCGGGATTACCCTGAAGAGTCCGACCCCTCACTACAAGGATCAACATTTTATCAAATGGATTCCTGGCAAGGTCGATGCGGGAGATAACCTATACGTTACGGCTGCCACCTCGAACGGAAGAAAAAAAAATAATAAAAGGTGATTTAGCGATGCGGTTTCAGATTGAAGTCCTGCGAAAAGCCTTGAACATAGTTCGCGACATCAATCACAAAAATGGAATTTTTGCAGCCCAAAATTCAAAATTTGAGGAGGGATTAGTGGAAAAACAATACATATATATAGTTGTATTTTGCCAGGAGATAGAAGGTTTTTGCGAAGAAGTCGATAAACTAACCAATAATTTCCGAGAAAAATACGAAATCGACGACTTGTGGCTTAATTTCACTTACCTCCAGGTGAGGAGGGAAAACTATCAAAGAATAACTCAGTCGTTATGTGCAAGCTAGATGAAATTCAGAAAAGGGGAGCAGGCAGTTACGAGAAGTATCCAACGTTTGGTTTTTAATCTTATGGTTACATATGGACTGACATTCCATTTTCTGAGTACGTTGGTGCACTTCGAGGAAATGGCGATGCATTCGCTCCACTACACACAGATGCCGACCATGTTAAAATATACGCGACTGCTTACAAACAATACCCACGGGAAATGGGATCCAGTTGGTCATATTCCTTGTTAGGTGGATGGAGCTATATGTCATCAGGCAATAGGACCAACGAGGATTCTATACCATCTGAAGAAGGTGAGGATTGGCAGGATTCGCATGATCCCTTCAACTATGTACATATCAGTCATGATGATGACAGAGCACATGAAAACATTTACGGTGTTAATGCAATGTTGCCCGCATTAATGCGACAAAATGCGTGCATCGAGCTTGATTGGAAGGCAAAAATGAAAATTTATTCAGGCACGGTGGCGACCGGATATCCAGTGAGGATGGAGGCAATATATAATTTCCAGGAATATAAACACAGGGAGTATTTTATGTTAAAATTGGGAAATAAATTCAAAAATCTCAGGGCAAGTTTTGTAAATTTCCTTTTCCCTCTTGAGAATGACTCTATTGGATGCCCAAAATGCTTGCAGACATTCGTGAAAGGACGGCAAAAAAACAAGATAAATGGTCACTCTATATACAGCATGAACTAACTTGTCCAATGATGGAAAACTTTCAGGCTATGGACCTGATTTTTGGACCATGATTATAAAAATCTGTGTAAGTATCAACAGCCTATGCCGACAATAGTCTTTGATGTGATTTGGTCTCTTTGCTTACAAAAAAAAGCTGGCGGTGCCTTGCCGGAACAATTAAAGGGCGAAAATAGATTTGTCGTTTATTATTTGCTTGCCGCAGCTATTTACGGCGTCAGAGCATCACGAGTACGTAACGAAGTTACGGGTAAAGAAGTGTTGGGAAAAATTCTCAATAAGGACTATCTTAATAAGCACTCGCACAAAAATCGTACTTCCAATATTACGTCCTCTTATCCCAAATGCGTTAATGAAATCGTGAAAGTTCTGCTAGAACCGAGAAATCTGTCCGTTCACCTACTGCTTGCATCGCTCTACTCTTTTGTTGGGCCCTACAATGCCGAGGTGAAGTTTTCTAGATATATTCCTGATGCTATTCGTCTGATTGTTCTTGAAGAATTCGACTATGTTCCTGCCGTATGGTTCGACACAAAAGACAGGAATTTCTATTATCCTGTGAATGAGAGACTACAAACAGCAATACCAGTGTTACTTTCTGCCAATGATACGAATAAAGGGAAGCGTTTAAAGGACAAGAGAGGTAGATTTATATCTAACAAGAAAAAAACTTCTCTGCCAGAAAGTGAAGAAGCTAGAGTGCAACGTTCTACTGATAATTTACAGATAATTAATTGTCCTTCGAATGTTCATGACGACGACTACCACAACAATAATAGTGCTAATACTACTGATAACAATAAAAGTAATATCATTATTACTACTACTACGAATACTACTACTAATAATAATAATACTACTACTACTACTACTACTAATGCAAGTAAAAC
Source organism: Andricus grossulariae (assembly GCA_011634705.1). Classification (NCBI taxonomy): domain Eukaryota; kingdom Metazoa; phylum Arthropoda; class Insecta; order Hymenoptera; family Cynipidae; genus Andricus; species Andricus grossulariae. Next base: position 2,110,690 of record JAABKJ010075445.1, read on the forward strand.
TTGTAAACTTCAAATTCTTGATAGTCATATTGTTTCCTCACCTTATAAGATACGTGTGCTAGAACCTGAAAAAACGTGCAAACAGACGGGTGGTCAAAATTCTAATGTCGCATAAAAAGTTCAAGCTGAAAAATATGCACAAGTGAAAGAAGACGAAGAAGAGATATGGACTTCAGCATCCGTACAGGTATTATTCTATCTTTTTGAAAACACCTTCAGAAGATTTCACTACGAGAGGTATTTGACTACCCGGTCCTGATCGTTATATGTATATATATATTTATATAACACTCAGGACCGGGTGTAATTTTCTGGAATGGTGCCTAGTACCCTCTAGTAGTGAAATCTCGTAAATAATAGTAATAATATATTTATATATATATATATATATAACCGGATTCTAGCTATTTGAATCAGTGAGATTTCATTGACAATTAGTGACTTTTCACTGATTCAGATTTAGAGAGCACTTTTACAAAGTTGTCTTCCTTCCGTGTTCGTTGCCAAATAATCGAATCGAAGACTAATCGAATAAATTCGAGATTAGCGCGGCAAATTTAAATCTAAATAAGTATAAACTCTAAACTTATTAAAAAAGAAACCTACATTAATTAATATTAACTTGATAATTTTATATTTATTAACTCATTGAATGCGTCCCTAAACATACATTTTTAGCAATTTTGTTCAAATTAAATGAAGCTTTTTTTACTTTTTTGTCGTTTTTTATATTCCTTGCATACGAGAAGGTAGATTCAACTAATTTAACTTGAGATCGGTCACTGAAATAAAAATTAGTTGAATATTCCCTAATTAAGACAGTGAATAATTTTAAAGTTAATTATTCCTAATTTTTAACTCAATTCTGATTTACAGAGGGTAGCCCGATGTGGCCCCGATCAGGACCACAGCAGGAGCCATGATCGGGGCCACATTGGGCCAACCTGATCAGGGCCACGTCGGGAATCGGGATCAAATTGGGAAATTTCTCCACGGGTATTTGTTCTAAAAGCTCTGCGTCTAATTGTAACGCTTTTCCAACTAGATTGTGCAGAAATTATGCAATTTCGAAATACAGCCCAACCTTCTGAAGTAGTTTTTTATCAATTACGTGGTCTGGTAATCGATATTTTTGTTTAATTACTCCATGGACAGACCACTGCCCACCGAGTTTTTGTGACGAAACGGGACTGATTTGATTCTTTTAATGTCAACTGCTTTCGAGAACCTTTTAACGTTAGCATCAGTACAGTAAAGCCCTTGGATTCCAGTACGTCTTTTGCATCGCGAAAACCGCGATCAAGGATGAATTTGTCGCCTTCATTCATTAATTGATACAAACCTTTCGGACATTTAATCAGATTTTTTATAATTTCAGCGTCATTCAGGTTCGTACGAAATGGTCCTGGCATGTCTAGTACTCGTTTGGTTGTTGTATATATATAGTAAAAGGCTTGCACAAGGGAACCTTTTTTTGATACGAGTAAGATTTTCGCTGGTACTCATTATTACAGCTTTTCTGATCGCGAGCATATGTAGCGTCACAAATTAACATTAGCTCATTATCAGAATCGTAAGGGCAAAACATTTTTTTCAAAAGAGTTCATGATAAATGTGGAATAGTCTAAAACAAGATGCTCTCGTTCCTATTGCAAAATTGCAGCAAACATTTTGTTGGAGTTTCCTTTTCTTCATTTCAATAGAAACCTTACAAGAGCTTGTGTTACATCGCGGGTCTGAGTGTTTCGCATTTCCCATGTTAATCCTGTGAAAAGATGTATTTTTTCTTCTGATAAAGGAAAGTTTCCAACTTTGTAAAGAATCAAGGCGTCACATTCAATACTTAAACTTTCAATTATTTCCGATAGCTCTGACTCTTTTACTTTCGCGAAATTCGAATATACACGTAAGCGACTTAATTCTTCGTCAGAGAGCCGAACTTTTATTAAATGTGCTCAAAAACAACGGTTACCATGCGGAATATAAATCCTTTTTTTTTTAACATAGGATTGTACGCGGGCTTGTTTTGGAACTCCTGTTAAATCTTGTGCCTTTCAACAAACACAACAATATTTGTGCGTTGACACATTCCTCTGAACTTGAATGGGAATATGCTCGCATCTTCGCCTACTTCAGAATTTGTAATGCTTGCATTGAATTCTGTATCTTTGTCGTCTGATTTTGAAGAATCATCGCTCTTAGAAACTGTTCTTTCATTATCAGGAAATCGATTACCATCATTTAGTTTTCTGCTTTTGTAAGAAATACAGCGACACCCTAGGGGACCGGCCGAACGCAAGCATTACGCTACAGCGTAATGCTGAAGTAATTCTAAAGTAATATGGCATTATAATTATTAAAAGAAGCAAAATAAATATGTAAACTGTTGCAATTATAATAATACGTTAAAAATTACGTTAAATGGTCATGCCGTTATTGCAAAAAGTATCTTTTTCAGCGTTAAAAAATAATAAAACAAAGTGGCTGTCCTTGAAGTCGGGCCCCTGTATGTTGGCAACCCGCTTGAAGCCGCCGTTAGCAGACAGCAATGACAGCCACATTACTTTTTCATTTTTTAATGCTGAAAAAGAAACTTGTTGCAATTACGGCATGGCCAATTAACGTAAATTGTAACGTATTATTATAATTACAATAGTTTACATATTTATTTTGTTTCTTTTATTAATCATAATGCCATATTACTTTAGCATTACTTTAGCATCACTTTAGCATTACGCTGTAGCGTAATGCTTGCGTTCGGCTGGTCTGCCAGGGCTCGACCAACATAGAACATCATTGAGGGCGATACTTTTTCGACCGAAAAGAGAAAAAGCATTTGCTTCATCTGCAGACTCTACTATTTGTTTACGCTTATGTACACTTTTAGTGAATTTGCTGCAAGCAGCGCATCTTTGTTTCATAGAACTTTTCCGTGAAGTTGTGTTGTTACCCACTGCTAATGAAGTACGGTCGCCGGATGACGACGGCTATGTGCCCGCTTTCCCACCCTGACCAGCCGCCGATACTGGGGTTCCGAATCCCTGTATCGTAAACACTTTTTTTCTGCCTGCCATGACGGCATACCATTTTTTATCTAGGATCTTTACCGGAAAATCCCGTTGCCCGCCGTCATCACGTAGGGGTGCCCTAGATGCAGACATCATAAGTGCGGGCCACGTTGAGTTATTTAGTCGGTGGCAATGCTGCACTACATGGATCCAAATTTGCCGAACGGACGGTCGGCGACTAACAGTTTCTAACATCTCGTTACACTGAGTAAATTCAATATTTCTCGCATCAAATATCATAAGTGCGGGCCACATTGAGTCATTTGATCGATGGCAATGCTGCACTACATTGATCTAAATTCTCCGGACAGTGGTCGGCGATTAACAGTTTCTAACAACTCTATACACTGAGAAAATTCTAAGTTTCTCGCATCAAATATCATAAGTGCGAGCCACATTGAGTTATTTATTTGGTGGCAATACTGCACTACATGGATCCAAATTCGCCGAACGGACGGTCGGTGACTAACAGTTTCTAACATCTCGTTACACTGAGTAAATTCAATATTTCTCGCATCAAATATTATAAGTGCGGGCCACATTGAGTCATTTGGTCGGTGGCACTGCTGCACTACATGGATCCAAATTCTCCGGACAGATGGTCGGCGATTAACAGTTTCTAACAACTCTATACACTGAGCAAATTCAAAGTTTCTCGCATCAAATATCATAAGTGCGGGCCACATTGAGTCATTTGGTCGGTGGCAATGCTGCACTACATGGATCAAAATTCGCCGGACGGTCGGTCAGCAAATGGCGGTTTTTAACATGGACTCAAATGGGTTAAACCATGTACATTCGAATACCAACTTATAGCATACAGTCATCCAATGCGAGCTACTTGTCGCAAATCATAAGACATGCTTAAATTCTCGGTAAATTGTTCGCATAAAACAATATGATTTACGTGATAGAGGAAGGAAATGAATGACAAATATTACACAGAAAAAAACGAAAGATAAAGTTTACATCGATTCCAAGTGAAAGATTCGCTGCAACAAAAAATAACCTTGCCGGTTAAACTTTCTGAAACGGTGTTGGTTCATTGTGCTAGGGGCGGTTTTTTGAAGTTGAGTCATATTATAGTAGGGATAGCGATATCTGTTAGAGTCTTAGAAAGGTGTCCGGGTTGACCTTTTTTAATTTGAAATTTTTTTGGCTCCTTTAGTTGAAGGTTATTTAGACTGGTTTCCGCTAATTTTACTAGGGCTGTTTTTAGGGGTGTGGAATATTATTTTAAGGATGGGTATATCTACGGGAGTCTCGGGAAGGTACTTGGGGTGATTTTTTTCTTTGAAATTCTTTAGGTTACTTCAGTTGCAGGTAGCTGAAACATTGTTCGTTAAATGTACTAGGGGCGGTTTTTTTGTGCGTTTAATATTATTGTAGGGATGGAGATATGTACAAGAGTCTGAGGAAGGTATCTGGTTTGAATATTTTTTTTACTTCAAAATTTTTGCGGCTGCTTCAGTTAAAGGCAACTCAGACTGTGTTGTTTAAATGTACCAGGATGGTTATTTGGGTATGTTTAATATTATTGCAGTGATGGGTTCTACGAGTCTCGGGAAGGCCTCTGAGGTGACTATTTTTTTATTTGAAATTTTTTTGGCTGCTTTTGTTGAAGGCAGTTGAGACGGAATTCGCTAAATATACTAAGGGCGCATTTTGAGGCTGTGTGATATTGTTGTAGGGATAGCGATACTTGCTAGTCTTGAAAAGGGGTCTGGGACTATTTTTAATTTGACATTTTTGTGCCTGGTTTAGTCAAAGGTATCTGATACTGGGTTCGTAAAATGCAGTAGGGATTATTTCTGGAGGCTGTATTGTATATGTCTGTAGAATTATATTTAATTCTACAGAATTTTCTTCAATTCTGTAGATTTCTCTTCAACTCTGTCAACTCTGTAGAATCATCTTGAATTCTGTAAAAGTCGTTTTGACTTCTGTAGAATTCTGTTGAATTCTGTCAAATTCTCTTGAATTCTGTAAAATTCGTTAGAAAATGTTTGAACACTTTTAAACTCATTTAAAAATGTTTGAATACTTTTGAATTCATTAGAATAGGCTTTGATTGATTTCGAATTCATTTGTCCTTCCCATTTTTTTCGTGAACTTCACAAGAAATGTCGATAAAATTCCACTAAATAATACGACCCGCCAGAGTCCTAATTAAATGATTGTTCACTCCAGTTCATCCCTGAAATGACGTCCTTACACCTATCTGGACGTAATATAGCTTGCACACAGGGGCTCCTGTGTCCCCAGGCATAAAAATGCTTGCTACGAAGGGCCAATCGATTATTTTAACACACTTCGATTCTCACATATTCTTTGATACCCCCTTTAAAATATGCTGTGGGGGTTTTTGTTTAAATTTAATATTTACTCTAAAGAAAAATGTTGAAGATGAGCAAAGAAAAATGGAAAAATTTGAAAATTCGAAATTTGAAAAAAATATGCAACATTTTTAAGTCACAAATGGTCTTAAATTGAAGTGAAATCGGTTTAGGTTCAACCTGATAATGTTTAATCAAGCTCAGTTTTTGTTAGCATGCTTGAAATATTATCAATTATTTTTTACGGTAGTCAAATCACTCACAGCCAGACACATTATAGTTCAGTCCTGACGACAATGTTGATAAGACCTGATTAATTAGTTTTGATGTGATGTTTAATAAAATTGTTCCATTATTGTAATAATATTAAAATCCTTTAATTTGAAGAATTTTTATTTTTCAATGCATTTCCAAAACTTCAGTTTCCAGAGGTTATACAATTAAATATTAGAAGCATTTAAAAAATAAACATTGCAGACAAAAAAACATTTTACGTCCTCACCTTTAAAAATAAAGGTTGCGATCGTTCAAAAATTCGAATTTGATAATTAGATCATTGAAGTTTTCTAATAATTTAATTCTCATGCATTTCTACTTAAGCTATCTAAACTTGAACATGTTTCAAATTTATTAATTTTCCATTAATAATTTTGAAAAATTTATCTTTCATGCTTGAGAAATATTTCACTATTTAGTTGGAATAAACAATTCTAAATGAGGAATTTATAATGAAGTTATTATTAATTAAAGCGTTCAAAATTGGTCCTTTTTAAATTTCTAAAATTTCAGAGATTTAATTTTTAATTTTTAATGCGGTACAATAAGTGCAGCTGTTTCATTAAGTAAATTTTAATTTTGAATCTATAAACGAAAGTTTTGAATTTTAGAAATTATAGTTTACAGTGTAATAATTATTAATTTTAAATTATTGAAATTAAAATAATGCAACTTTAAAGGGTTACAGTATAAAATAAATTTTGAACTTCACAATTCTAACATGAAAAATGTTTCTTTTTAAAAGAAGTTTAGCATTTTTTAATAAAAAAGTTTTCTCTCTAAATTGCAATCCGTGAGATGGACTGATTACACTATGTGCGAACATTTTGTTTATCATCAAGCGATGGGACATTTCAGTAGGTTTTTTCCTTATAAGACGAATATCTTATAATCCCTAGAATAATATTGCACACCCCTAAAAACAACCCTAGTATAATTAACGAACCTAGTCTCAGTTACCGTCAACTAAAGCAGCCAAAAAAATTTCAAAATAAAAAAAGTGAATCCTGACACGTTTCCAAGACTATAACAGATATCGACATCCCGACAATAATATTACGCAGCTTAAAAAAACCGCCCCTAGTACATTTAACGAACACCGTTTCAGCTGCCTGCAACTAAAGTAGTCTAAAAAAATTACAAATAAAAAATAGTCACCTCAAAAGCCTTCCCGAGACTCTCGTAGATATACCCATCCCTGCCATAATATTACACATACCCAAATAACCATCCTGGCACTTTTAACGAACCCAGTCTGAGTTGCCTTTAACTGAAGCAGCCGCAAAAATTTTGAAATAAAAAAAAATAGTCAACCCAGACACCTTTCTTAGACTCTTGTAGATATTCCCATCAATACAATAATATTACACATTCAAAAAAACCACCCCTAGTACATTCAACGAACCCAGTCTCAGTTACCTTCAACTAAAGCAGGCAAAAAATATCAAATTGAAGAGGGTCAATCCTGACAACTTTCCAAGACTCTAACAGATATCGCCATCAATAATATAATATTACTCAGCTTCAAAAAAACCGCCCTTAGGACATTTAACGAACACTGTTTCAGCTGCCTAAAACTGAAGTAACCTAAAGAATTTCAAATACAAAAATCACCCCAAGTACCTTCCCGAGACACCCGTAGATATCTCCACCCCTAAAATAATATTCCACACCCCTAAAAACAGCCCTAGTAAAATTAGCGGACCCAGTCTAAATTACCTTCAATAATATTACACAGCCTCAAAAAACCACCCTCGTACATTCAACGAACCCAGCCTCAGATAAATTTTACTAAAGCAGGCACACAAATTTTTAATCAAAAATAGTTATCCCAGACACCTTTCCAAGACTCTAGCATACATCGCCATCCTTACAATAATATTACACAGCCTCAAAAAAGCACCATTAGTACATTAAACGAATCCCGTCTCAACTGCCTTCAACGAAAGCAGCCAAAAAATTTTCAAATTAAAAATAGTCACCTGGTACTTTCATCGAAACTTGTTTGAGCTTCCTTCAACTTAAACTGCTAAAAAATGTACAATTTAAAGTAATCACCCCACTCACTTTTCCTACACTCAAGTAGATATCCCCATCCCTACAATAATAATTAAAAATTTAAAAAAAAAACTTGTTATTGACCATTATTACTTTTTCACACTCACAATTTTCAAACAGTAAATAAGACTTTTTTCTAAACGTGAATACTAATTTTTGCTCGCTCAAGTTTGTATTAATACATACAGATACACCATCATCTATTATTATAGTAGGAATCTTTATAACAGTACCCCGATTATCCCTAAATTCTTACATATTATTTTAATTATAGGTATAGAATGAACCAAATATTGTAATCAAAAGTCTCTCCGTGGCATGTTTTCAACATTTTACTTTGAAGATTCATTTTACATTTCTTTTGAATGAGAGGTTTTCATCGTTTTTCCGTGCCCTTCCATCATAGCTAGAATCTTGTCCTTGTTTTAGAGCGCCGCGCGGTTTTTCGCAGTTTCCCCCCCTGCCATCTCCTCCCCAATCTCACTCACAAATCTTGTTATTTTTTTAAGCGCCGCGCGGTTTTTCGTCGTGTTTTTTCATCCTGCCACCATCTCTTGCGAATCTTGTTATTTTTTCAAGCCCTACGCGGTTTTTCGTAGTTCTCTCGCGCCCACATAAATTTCTCGGATGAAAGGGATTAGAAAATTTCTCTAATTTTCGAACCTGACCATTCGTTTTTGCTTCTCAGAGTTGCACATTTTCCAACAGCAAAAAGTAAAAAAGTTATCGAAGTCCAAAAATTTAAGAATATTTTAAGTCCGTACATTCGAAAAATGTACTAACAAGAGAGATGGACGTCACCGATTCGACTGGTGCTTTGCAGGATATCAGTACATAAAATCCATTTGGGCCGTATTTTTTCTTTTGATCTAATGGGCCTTAGTTTTCGAGATATTGAAGTTTGAGTGTTTGCGCTCGAGCGCTCGACTCACTACTGCAGAGCGGGGACCCCGGACTTGGCGCTTACTCACAGTCCGACACTAATTTTGTGATGAACGGAAAGTCCAAAGGGTTTCCATATCATTTCTATAAAGCTTTTGTTACGTAGATTGCGAATCTTAAAACGAAAATAATGCATCACGTCAAATTTTTGAAAAAAGGGGTCAATAAGTAATAACAAAAACAAAGCATCCTTTTTGTCGCTTCTTGGAAAAGTTGTTGAACACTGTAGCCCAGCGCATAGTGACTATTTTTCAAATGAATCATGCAAACAATTTTGAATGTGGGAGTCATCTGCATATAATTAACAATAAAAATTTATATTTTAGGTGCAACTATGCAAGATGCGGAAAAATCTTGAAAAGTAAGATTGGTCATCTCAAAAATATCTACAAATTTTTATGAAACCATTTTTCTACCAGACACATAGGTTTCTTTTGATCGTGAAAAATTTCATTAGAAATAATAAAATTCAATTTCACGGTGAAACTACGTAAGATACGAGAAAACGTTTGAATGTAAAATTATTTCCCTAGAAAAGATCTACGAGTTGTCTTCAGATCATTTTTCAACAGAATTAAAGTTATATTATTAATTTTCTTCTTTCCTAGAACATTTCGTATCACGAACTGAGGAATTTTTAAAATATTTTTGGCACCCTGAGAAACGTTTTTAGGGGAACATGCAGCCGAGACAATAGATTTATTGTATCTAGGCACTATTAAAAAAGCTTATATGAACTTATGTTATACTTGCTAAACGAAAGTGGTAAATATGAAGTCCTATTCAATTAAAGTGTATATTGGTCAAGTAAATCACTATTAGTGAACTGATATAAGGTAGTATTTATAAGGAAGTTACATGATTTACTTTAAAAAAAAAACAGTTATCAACTTTTCGTAAAAATATATGTAAGAAAGAAATTTTAAATCAAGGAGCTTAAAATATTTCTGTAATTTCTTTTGGGACATTTTCATGTTATAAAAAATTCTACCCGCTGTCCACAGAAAAAAATTATCCGTAAAAATGTCACAAACTAGCAGCTAGGTCTCAGATATGAGAAAAATTCATCGGATATTGATGTATTTTCGTGAATAATCTGCGAACTTTGAGAAAAAATTGACGAAATCGATGTGAAACTCCTAAAACGGTTCATCACTTTTTTTTTACGTGAATAATTACGAAAATATAACGAGCCATTTGGAAAAGATTCTCACAGCCTCACGAGCTTGCCCGACAAATCTGTGAACTGGAAAGTATAGGTTCTCCTGCACGTGACCCACAGCCACGCTCGCCCAAACGCGCGGTGCGTGTGTCCGCTCGTATGTGTGCTTCGAATTGGTCGGATGAGTGGCTAGAAGCTTTATAATATCTATTTTGTTTGGCCTCGATGGCTGCGCGTGTTTACGCACTCCTGGTTTATATTTACAAAATGGTGAGTCAACAGTATTCGGGGGTTCAATCTTTCTGAGTTGCGAATTTATAAATTAATATAAATTAAATCGCACAAATAAAATTTATCCTCTTTATATTTCAGTCTGAAATTTTCAGGAACTGTAAAAAACTTCGCAATTTATGCATACATTTCTCATAGAAATAAGGATGTAATGTTTCATTTTTTTTATCTCGTACCCGGGACTTAGCTACAAGTTCGTGACTTTTTCACGGATAAATTTTTTCCGTGTGCGGGCACATTCTCATAGTTTTTCAATTTTAATATTATTTTTTATAATTAAAAAAAGTATGCGTGGTATTGAAAAATGGTTTAAAGAAAACTCGTGGATCTTTCTAAGGTAAATACTTTTATTTTGAAACTTTTGTTCGCATCTTGCATATTTTGATTTTTTATATAGTGCCTTCTAATAAAATTACTTTTTATAATGTTAAAGGTTTACAAATACTATTCGATAAGAGTAAAAAAACCAAGTTGAAATATGGGTTTTCAAGGAAAAAAGAATATATAATATAATATAAATTCATATATGTTTTTGTGCTGAACAACTTCGGTTGTCCACATTTTTCCGTATCTTGCATAGTTTGAACGGAAAATATAATTTCGTATTTTTAATAACATGCGGATGTCTCTCGTCTTCTAAATGTTTTCAAGGGTTCGTATACCTGAAGAAATATAAAATTGCGTGTGAGATGATTTGCATGATTCACTTAAAAAGTAGTCACTATCCGCCGGACTATGTGTTTAACAACTTTTCCAAGAAGGGACAAAAATTATTTCTTGTAATTTTTTTTACTTTTTGACCTCGTTTTTTTCATAAAATTTAACATGATGGTTTATTTTTGTTTTAAGATTCGCAATCTACGTAAAAAAGCTTATAGAAATGAAATAGAAACCCTGTGGACTTTCCATTCATCACAAAATTAATGTCGGACTGTGAGTAAGCACCAATTCCGGGGTCCCCGCTCTGCAGTGGCGCGGTCGAGCGCTTGAGCGCCACAATTCCAACCTCGATACCTCGGAAACTAGGGCCAATTAGATCGAAAAAAAATACGCCCATAATGGATTTTGATGTACTTTCATCGTGTAAAGCCCCAGTCGATTCGGCGATGTCCATTTGGCGTCCTCTCCTTGCAATTCCGTGAATTCCAGAAATTTTTCAACACCAAAAATACAGAAGTAGTCTAAGTTCGAAAGTTGAGGAAATTTTCTAAGTCTGTAAATTCCACAAGTTTTTCAACATCAAAGAGTAGAAAAGTTGTCAGAGTAAGAATAATCAAACAAAATTTTGAGTCTGATAATTCAAAAAATATTTTTGAAGTCTGAAAATTCGAGACAATTTTTAAGTCGATGTGAAGGCCAAAGATGCAACATTCTTTGCAAGTCCTCGATTGATTCTGCCATAACAATCTTGTCATCTGCGAAAGCCAATCCACGCACTTTTAATGTTTCGAGATCTACACCTTCTTCGTCACATGTTCATGTAAAATATGCAATGCTATCTCAATGTGAAACATGAACATCGAAATAAAAATATTTGTGTTTCCAGAAAGTTTTTCAGTTACCAAAAACGATTTATGGTCTCGCGAACTGATGATTGCAAAAATTGTTTTTTATATGAAGCATCGCGGGTCAAAGTATCGTTTCACATAAACTTCTATCGAAATAATAAAGATGAAGTAGGTTTTGTTCAAGTAGACATATAGGGTATAATTTGTGAATTATGAAGATTTGAAATCCAAATTATATAGAATTTAAAAAAATACAATTTAAATGTTTTCGATTTTTAATTAAACGTTTATAATAGAACATTTTTTAATGTTACTGAATTTCAATTTATAATTTTCAAATGTCAACTCTCTGTATCGAATTCTACAGTTTCAATCATTTAAATTTAAAAAAAAATTTAATTAAAGGATATTTGTTACGCACAGTCCACTTCAAAATTGAACATTATTTCGACTTTTTGAATACATTAAAAAAAATATTGGATTTTTTCAAGCTGTATAAATTTTCCTCAAATTAGGAGATTTTATTTTAATAGTTTGAAGTGAAAATGTTTTAATGTATTCAAAATATTTAAGTCGAGTGAAAAAAATATGTGGTTTGGCATGAAGATTAGCGGTAGCGAATTTTGGACCTATTTTGGATTGTCGGCGCAATTCTTAACAGATTTCAATGAAACTTGGTGACTGATTGAGAAACTATTAAAAATTATTTTAAGCGTGATTTTATGTCAATGTCTTATAAGTTGTGAGATTAATTCCAAAAATACCGTAAAAACAACCAATTTTCAACGGTGCTCACCTCTGGAACCTAATCTACATATACAACCGATGGACACAAAATTTTACTGAAAAGTCTGTAGCAACATATTCTCGATATGTATTGCAAAAATGTTGGACACCATGAATATTTTGTAAAATTTTGCGTATTCAGTGTAAAAAATAAAAATTCATAGATGACATGAATGGTAAAATTTTAGAAACTTTAAAATATATAAAAAATGCATGCAATATATATATTAAAGTGGTTCACAAAAAACTTGTTTTTATTTTTCGGCGGCCGTATCGTGACAGTTTGTTTCTCTAGATGAAAGAATATTCTTCTAATTTTTACAGATTCAAAAAAAAAAAAGATTATTTGGCTCTGGTAAAAGTTATAAAATGTATGATCTATCAATAACAGACAAATATACGAGCAGAAGTGTATCCCTAAGCATTTTTTGCTAGGATTGCCAAAATTCTGGGACATTCCACATACAATAGAGAATAAATTGTAGAATAGAAATGAGATGGAAATTTCAAAGCTTGGGCCCCAGAAATAATATTTTAAACCAAATTTTTCTTTAACAAGGCTTTGAATGGTTTCATCACTAAAATTTTGATAAAATAGCAACATACATTGATACGAGGCAGAATGAATAATTTATTTCACATAAAATCATTTTTTTATATTTTCTTATAATCAGAACAAACATATATTTGAACAGTTTACACTTTTTTTGTAGGAAAAATGTTGGAATGTAGAAATGAGTATCAACTTGAGTGAGTTTTTATGCTTTTTTGCGCCTCAAGTCAAAATTGATAAAATTGAACTAATTACTGGTGAAATTTTACAGATTTTATTAGCGAAAAGTGAGCCACTAAAGATTATTGGAAAATTACTAATTCGATTGTTTGAGATACTTCCTAATCCAAAATTTGTGTAAAACATTAATACAAAAATTAACAAAATAATCCTGGTCATTGATGGTTTTTATTTATAATGATTGTTATAAACAATAAAAAAACGGAGCTAATGGAGCATAAACAATGTTATTAACAGCAAGTATAGCTTTTCCATCAGTTTTAGGGAAAATTTTGACAATGGTTGGCCTGGATGATTTGTTATTAGAAAATGAAAAGTCTTGCGGATTTTTTCTTAGAAATAGCAACTTTCTAACAACAATTTAAGGAGACAAGTTTTCATTCGAACGGAAGATTTCGTTCTACTTTGAAGAGATCTAACCTCGATATAGACAATAAACAAGTTAACATTTTTTTGATCAAACAGTTTATCCTACGAAAAAAGTGCAAGAAACAAAAAGTTAAATTTTTGCTCAGAGATGCTAAATTTATTTTTTGTTAGTAAATAGTGAAATTGTTAAAAAAAATTGTTCAAGCAAAAACTGACTAGGATTTTGAAAAAAATAATAAAGATATTCGTAATCAGGGACTATTTTTGATCTAATAAACTTTTTCCCATATATTCCTTTTATCTTGAGACATCGAATTATCTCAAGAAATGCGCATCTAACGTAAGTTTTATTTGAAATTATTTGTTCTATTCGCGCCAGATGGCGCTGCATTGGCGAAAAATGACATTGTTGACTGTTCAAGGAATGCGTTTCCTAACGAAAGATAAAGAAGACAAAGGGTCGGCTTGTTAAAAAAAGCACCCCAAAGGGAACAGAAAACTACTATGTCCACGTCGTTGTTCTTGGGTGGCGCTAAAAGTAGTTAATTCATTGATTGCTTACATGCTTGAAGTCCAAATGAGAAGCTTGCGTTTTAAAAATAAAATTAAGCTTTGTAATATTTCTACTCCACTTTAACCCCTTCACAGGTGGGTAGAAGTGGTGTGAAAAATTTAATTGATTACAATTGAATAGCTATCATTAAAACAATCAAAACGTCTTTTTTATTTTTAGTTTGGAAACGCATTCCTTGAACAGTTGACAATGTGAATTTTCGCCAATGCAGCGCCATCTGGCGTGAATCGAAAAAAAGTTTTCAAATAAAACTTACGATTTTTTCGAAGAATAATAAAAATCTGCAATAAAAAATATAGGTTTCTATTTGAAATATTCCGATTACTCCCACTCCTGCCTCAGGGGGTGGTGTGTGAGGTAAGTTTTTACACTCTTAGGGCCGCATTATGTCTGTAGATACACGTCGTTCCTTCGAGGGTGAAACACCCTGATAGTATGTGTTCTAGGTTCTCAGCGTGTGCATGACACGCTCTGAGCCTATCGCAGGGAACTTCTTGACATAAAATGCGATCCCGGTATGCTAAAATGGAAATGACACCATCCTGGCATGCGCAAATAAAACCCTTTGTACCTAAATTGAGCCCTGATGATCTGAGGAAAGCAAAAGTTTGCTCCTCCGACAACGACTGTTTTTCTACATTCCTGTGAAAACTTCCGTGCATTTTCTTTTCGAGTAGCTCTTGATGGAATTTTTGACTGCTTGCTTCACGGATTTGTAAAGGAACGCTCCTTCACTTATCATCTCGTGGTTCCTGACCATTTTGAGAAGAGGATCTCGCCATTCGCAACGATATAAGTTGTACTTAGAACAATTCGGATATAACAACTCCTTGACGTCGTGAAATGTATAATCGCGGATCTTACGAGTTGATATGCAATCTTTTATGCACATGCATGATCTTACGTGTGGTGAGATTAAGGGCCTTAAGTACGTTCTGCGTCCATTGAACCACCCCAAACGAGTAGAGTAGAACCGGGACGGCAAGCATGTTAGTCGCAGATACCATGTTCAACGCCGACAGATTGGAAGACCAAATCGTTTGCCAATTTTAACTTTTAGGAAATGCACGTTTTTAATTAAATACTCGTATATTCATAAGACCCTGATGCCAATAAAAAATTCTTCACAACAATTTAAATAATTGGGTCAATTATATCCGACATTTTTCAAAAAACCAGTAAAAATGTCACAGAACGACTTACTGTCACTGTCTCGAAGCAGCCTTTATCTTGCAACTTTCTCGAAAAAGTAAACATAAAAAGTTAAATTATATATCTGAGCGTCTGCATGAAAAGGGCCCTGATGGCCGGTTCTAGTTTAGGAGATATTCACGTTTTTCTAAAATGAGGTCAAAATAATTATTTTCGGGTTTGAGTGGGGGATGATACTGGAAATTCATCCGACTCTATGTCCTCATGTAACTCCATACCGGCCATAAGGCCCTTTTCATGTGGACGCCCACATATAATTATCGAAGAAACTAGAGAAATCATATACATAATTCAAAAAAAGGACTAAACAACCACCGCAGGGTCCCACTGGGAGCAACTGCCATCCAAAAATGAGACCGGCTCCCAGTAAAACCGCGGTAAATCACACCCACGTCCACGTCTCATGACCGTGAGATGGGTGGCCATAGGGCACGATGTAATCACGACGGGTTGGCGAAACCCTCGTGTGTCTTGAGGACATGAAGCGACCCAAGGATGACAGCTTTCTGCATCCATCTCGCAAGTGCCTTGGCATATTTTTGACACGCGGGTATGGCTTTAAGGTTACGAACCAGTGATAGTTTCGCACCTCCGTGAGCAGCGATTACACGGACAATTATTTCAACCGATTATTTCGGGCACAGTCGTTGCAGCTCCCTTTTAAGGTAATGATGCCTCTCCTCCTTTTCCTTCTCCTTGGCAGTGATTTTGTAATCGACCGGAGCCGAGAATTCGGTCACGAATATAGTTCGTTTCTTGAAGTCTTGAAGAACGATGTCAGGCCTCGAGTCTGCAACGGAGACTGTTGTCCAAAAATCGGACTTCCAGGAAATTTGGCACTTCTCGTTTTGGACAATTGACTCTATCTCCGTCAGAGCGTTCGGAAGGGCAGGGTCGCAGCCAATACCGTAAGAGCAACTGAGATGGTAGTAAATCACTCTTATGGCCGTATTATGTCTGTAGAGATACGTCGTTCCCGCGTGAGTAGGACACCCAGATAGCATATATGTTGTAGGTAATCAGCGTGTACATTACATGCTCTGCACCTATCGCTTGGAACTTCTTGACATAAAATGCGGTCACGGTATCTGATGAAAGTAAAAGTTTGCTTCTTCGACAAGGACTGTTTTTCTACATTTCTGTGAAATTTTCCGTGCATTTTCTTGTCGAGTAGCTGTTGGCCGAATTTTTCAACCTCTGCTTTCTTTACTGCGGCTTTTAGAAGGAAAGCATCTATATGGAGTAATGCACTCTCCTTGCTTCTGATTTTCAAATGCAGGCCAAGGGTCCAGCCGCCTGCTCCGCGGCTTTGTAAAGGAACGCACTTTTTTCAATCATGTCATGTTTTCTGCCCGTTTTTAGCAGAGGATCTCTGCTATTTGCAATGATTTAAGCTGCACTCAGAACAATTCGGTTATGAAGACATTGGAGATCCATAAGTCCACGTCCGCCTTGACGGCGTGAGATGTATAATCGCAGGACAAACGAATTGATATACAAGCTCTCATGCATACTCATGATCTTACGTGTAGTGATATCAAGGGCTGTATCCATTAAACCAACCCAAACGAGCAGAGTAGAATCGGGACGGCAAGCATGCTAGTCGCAGATACCTTGTTCAACGCCGACATATTTGAAGACCAAATCTGTGGAAAAAGATGCTTTTATCTGCTTCGGTGACACCTTCACTGATGTTACGTTCTGAATGCGGCTTTGAGGCACGCCTAGGTATGTATAGGTCTCTCCAGTTTCAAGATGACTAATAACACTTATATCCACAAGCGTAGATTCATCGGAAACGACAATAATCTTTCCTTTCTTCAAATGAATCTTGGCACACTTGTCAAATCCTAAGTCCATAACAATCTCTCTTGTTTACTTCTGGACGATATTTAGATCAAGTTGAAGTTTGCTTTTACCAGAAGCATAGATCTTCAGGTCATCCATATAAAATACATGAGTGACCTTATGCTCGCGATGATTAGTGTCGAAGCAGAGGTATCCAGGAGAATTTTGTAGTGCGAGAGATAGAGGCAGAAGTGTAATACAAGATAGCAGAGGACTCATGGGATCTCTCTATGCATCTTAATATGTGTGGAAGAACCTTCAAGCTTTCCAACAGACATATGATAGGTCTATGAGAGCTTGAATCGAAAGCTTTCCGGTGTCATTCCAGGCCATTGACAGGATGCGCTGGTGGGTTGCTGTTTCTTGGAGACGCACCTGCCAATTAAAGATCTTATACAGCGTGTTCAAACAAGTTATTGGCCTGTAATTTCCTGGGTTGGACAAGTAGACCTATTTCGGTACGAATATAGTGCGCCCTATCACCAGCCACTGCGGAATGGGCATTTTCGACTTTAAATACGAGGTGAATATGCGGGCCAGATGTTGGTGTGTAGAAGTAAACTTCTTCCACCAGAAGTTCTTGATACAATCTAGTCCTGCAGCAGAAAAGTTCTTCGTGACTCTCAGTGCTTTTTTCACCACTTTGCCAGTGATTGATGGACATTCCTCCTCAGATGTTATGAGGTTGTCGCAAACCTCTTCGAAGCGGATGATATTATCAGTATCTCCTTTCAACTCCAGTGTTTTCGGAATCTTGTATACCTCTCTCGAAAAAGTCTCTACCTCGTTGGGCTTATGTGGATTTTTGACAGAAACAGGGAGATCGCTGAAGAGGCGCGTTGGGTCAGCGAGAAACTGTTGATTCTCCCTGACCTTCTGTATTCTCCTCCTTGCGTCAGATGACACCCGTATTTTGTCAACAATATGCTGCTTGATTGTCAGCAGCTTTGACCTGTTCAGTGTTCGATCATAGATCCTGAGTTCTTGGGCGAACTTTCGAACCTTTTCCGTGAACAGTCCACCAGATGTTATGTAGTCAATCACACACTGAAAACGGGATGCATTCTGTCTTGCCCATTCAATCTTCTTGTTCAGTTGATGTAAGCGTCTTTTGGTATTTTGATCCATCGTCGGTTTTAGCCTTCGATTTGAATCAGCCAAAACTCTCGCAGCACCATACACTGAATAATTGATGGTCCAGAGGTTGGACGACTCCGAGATATGCTCACGAGGGAAGGCATCCATTTCTCAATGTGGGCATTTCGCCAGTTCGTCATCGTGTTTTCATCTAAAGTTACTTTCAGTACCCCGAACTCTAGGGTTATCGGCACTGTTTGCTGACCCATTGTCGGGTGCTCTGCAAGTTCGATCGTTTTGAACCGCATCTAAAACTTTTTGGTGGTTTCTTGGTGTCATTGTTGTTCCCACGAGCATCTAGAGAAAAGGTTCTCCCCTACTTGTAGAGCCCCACATACAAGGATAAGGCTGCATACTCTGAGAGGTCGCCCGGTATCCCAGAGTCACCGTTTAAGACACCTCACGCAAGTGCCACTAAACTTTCGATACGGTTTTTATTCCCTCGGTATCATCCCTGGACAATTATCCACGACTGCTTATTAATTATTGTAACCATATTCAGCAGAAACCCTTGGTACAGGGACCCTCTATCCGCAACCCGATCAAGTCGCAGAATCTCAAGGAGATGAAACATTCTTTTTTTTAGAGGAAACTAGGCAATACGTATTATTCCGATTTCTTAAACTACCCCTATCGGTGCACATTTGAAGAACGGATAGTAGAGCGCGCCGTTGTTATATCACGCGCTTCGCGCTAGATAATATATTTGCCTGACGCTTCGCGCTCGCTAATATATGTACCTAGCGCTAAGCGCTCGGATACTTTCTGCCTCGCGCTTGGCGCTCGGCTTCTCGGTTTTTGCACATCGTGCTCGGCCTAGATAAAAAGAAGAAATTTAATTGCAAATATTATTCTTTTTACTTCTTTCTACTCTAAAACAATTATTAGATGAAAGAATGTTGTTTCTTATACACAAAAAAGTTTTTTAAAAAGTTTTCAAAAAATCTAAAGGCAGCTGAAAACATTGAATTTAACAAGCGTTGATTTCAAGATATACTTCGAAAAGAAAACTGAAGGCACGGGATGTGTATTTTCACATTTTTGACGTTTAAATTTAAACTTTTGACTTGTTCACGCTTTAGCAATTTCCAATACCAGAATTTGTTATTTTTGACCTAACCTATAACTTACAACGAAAATTGTGAAAATTCAAACAATAAGCCTGCATTTTGAATATGAGGCAAATTTTAATGTTAAAAATCAAGTTGTAAAATTGAGGCCTTGAAAATAAAAAAATTTACAATTAGTGTTTTGTAAATTGTTTTAGAATCCTAAAAAAGTATAATTAGTTCGGCATCGAAAGACATATAGCAAATATATATAATATATTTGCATACAGCTTGGTTATCCGCGCTAAAAAAAATGTTTAAAAAATTTCTTGTTTGCAGCGTTTTTAAATTTTCGAAAGTTTACATTTTTGTTACATACCCAGAGGTCAAAAAAGTCCAGACAATTTTTTCGCATGTTAATAATTTATTTTCTGAGAGATAATTCCTATTAAATTCACTGTTTACCAGTGACCGAAATGCACTAGGAAAAAAATCTCCAAGACCCAGGAATACAAATTGGATATACAGAGAATTATTTAATTTTCAAGCAAATTTTCTGTACTTCTAGGAACGACTGAAATATCCCAAAAATAAAATTCCCGACTCTGTGAAACTCCCGAATAATAAAATTCCAAAAATAATTAAATTCTTGAACAGTTCACAATATTACTGAATTTGAAAATTGCCAAATAATAAAATTTCCGACATAAAATTGCCAAATCATGAAATATCCGAACTAGAATAATGCATGATCATAAAATTACAGAATTTAAATAATTCAAAAATTGTTTCTTAATAAATATTATTTATTAAAAATACGATGATAAAATATTTTTACCAAAGAAATTTTTGTTTAAAATTTAGTTTTTAAAAATTATTGTTTGAATTTAAAATAAAAATAATTCTACAAAAATGGTATGAACAAATAATTGTAAAACTTCGTGCGCCTCAAACGGGAAAAAAATTATCCCTACATTTTCTTTGAACATAATAACATTTTCCAAATAAACTTTGTAGGAATCAAATCAGCACTAATTTATCTCGAAGTTTCTTTATAATTTTTTAAATGGATTATGTATAAAAAAACCTGTCTTAAGCTTCATATCTGCAAAAATTCTATATATTCTTAAATGCACTTAAATTTCGGTTTAGTCTAGTAATAAAAATTAAACTTCCAAAGTACAAAACATTATAATTTAAAAAATCATATCTATCATTCATAGAAAAACATGAACGTATTCAAAATGATAACATTTAACAAATATAAACATATAATTATCTCTTGGCAGTATGACTCTCACAATTCAGTTTATTATTTTATTAGTGCTTCTGTCATTATTAATTTTTCATTCTTTTTTCCAAATATATATTTTCGGTGTGCCTAGACTTTGCGCTATTTATTATTATATTCGAAAGTGCAGTGTTTATGAAGCGATACATGTCAAACCTTTCGAACCTTACAAGATCTTTCTACTGCTTTACCGTCATATTGGACGAAGCAAGAGAAAATAAGCACTCGACTTCGTAATACGGTGAGGGCAGCACCTCGATATGGCAGAAAATGCGATGTCCTATATATATATTTATATATATAGTTCCCCCACTCTGACACCCCGTGCCGCATCTAGGCTTATAATATCTCTGATTTTTAGTATTTTATGGAATTTCAGTTTTAGCTCAAAGTGAAATAAACTGCTCCTTCAAAGGAAAATGTTTATGATTTATGTATTTTTTCACTTATCTGCTTTCTTCTAGCTTCCCAGTAAAAAAACGAATAGGAGAAAATTCCGACGAATTGACATTTTTGAATTCACCGGAATCTTGCTTTCTGATTCGTTGAAACGAATTAAGAGTCACCGCGAATAAAATGCGTGTCAATCCGCCTTAATTCGTGGTCAAGGTTATTTCGAATAAAAATTAATAAAAATTTCATGCCTCGAGAATCGACCCAGCGGTCCAAAGCGTTTGAGGAGGTTCGATGATTATTGACTTTCTATACTTTTTGGTTGCATTAAAAATATTATGTATGTACTTGGAATGGAAGCTTCTAATGTGTCCCCTGAAGGTTTACATTTTTCCTTATACCTCTCCCCTATTCATTCACACCCCCCCCCTCGCACACTTATTTGATGGCAGGAAGGGTCCCACAGATTAAGGTGGATTCCGAACCATCAAGAACAACGGTTTTAAGTACTCAAAGAACCTTTCTCTCTAGAGGTACTGGTCCCACGACACTCCGGAGATGAAAAACAAATCAGTCCCCTGCTAGGCTAGTGTTTACCGCATGGGCCGCCGAGGCTCTTCCAGAGTGCGAGACGGGAATCGAACTCGCAAGCCGATGGATCGAGTCCAAAGCCTGCACATCTTAGTCCCCATGACCATCGTCACACTTTTATTATGTACTTCAATAGTCCTTTCATCATCGTGCAAAGTTTCAGTTAGGTTTATTTCACTATTTTTCGAAATATTTGTTCATATAAAGATGCTAAATTTTACATGGAGTCTTATGGCAACATGTCAGACTTGCGGTACATAATAAATTTTAGTGATTAAGATATCTATACAATCTTGAAAGAAACATAGGAGATAACATTTTAAATCTTTCTGAATACATACGTACAATAAAATGTATTTGTTATGGCGAAATTAACCTACTTATGTTAAAATAAAGAGACCTTTCTCGGTCTCGATTGCTGCATAAATTTTGCCTTAGCGGCTGACAAGCAGTACTCGGCAATGCTCAGTGGGTTGAATCGAAAATAAACTGTTTAAATGAACTACAGCCGACAATTCTTAACCGATTTCGATGTTTGAATTTTGGAGATGCTCAGCCTTGAATGCTCCAGAACATCACGAAATCCGATTTTTGAATGTAATTCAGCGGGCTTCATTATTTAAACAAATAGAACGTCAAAATTAGACATTTTACCAATATTTCGGTTTTCTGAACAAAAAAGCGAAATGAAATTGTTATGTAATAGAATAAAAGTACATATACTTCCAGAACATTAATATTAAGTTGAAGATTCAACCCAATTGTTAAAAACAAATTATATAAACAAATACTTGTACACGGTCTTCAACCGCAATTGACAAATATATATTGTGTATATATATAAATATATATATATAATTAAAAACTAAAGGTTAACAACCACCGCAGGGTCCCACTGGGAGCAACTGTCATCTAAAAAACGCCCCTCGCAAAACTTATTCATGGTATTTGCATGAAATTTCGACCATCCGAATGAATCGAGAAGAAAGTGTCAGTGAATTTTTTGATCGAGTAGTGCTTTTGAAATCAGGAGCACAAGCTGCGCTTGAGGATAAATATGCAAATGTTTGCACAACTTTTAGCTCCACTTAATCATTGTGCCCGCGAAGCATTTAAGCGCGCCTTGCCTGATAGTATATCAGGTTTGGTGGAAGCACGAAACCCCCAAACTCTAGATAATGCTCTGAAAGTCGCTCTTGAATGTGAAGCAAGACAACAATTGAACCCTCAATACCGCACAAACTTTTATCGCGAAAACAGATATTCTCAACCCAGTTACTCGGGACCACGTGACCGTAGTCCTAGTCCTCATGTACGTTTTACGACGACTCCCGACTCATATAAAGACTCTGATCAAAAACAGAATCCGCCTGGGATAATAAAACGCCTTTATTCTCCTGGAATATCAAATTTTCCAAATAGTAACAACCCTTATTTCTCAAACAACTATGTTCCTCATTATCAATATCCCTATATGCCTTATCATACTTATCCTTACTACCCGACTGGTCCCATGCAGAATAGTGGATATACAAATTCTAATTTCTCACGGGGAGGAATAAATACCCCACCCCGTTCTCAATATCCTGTTCAATCGAACAAGGAAACTTTAAACTACAACTCCGCTCGCCGCAAGGATGCAGCGACCGGCGAGAAGAAACAAGAGCGTCAGGCGAGCGTACGAATCCTCAAGAAACGCGACATGTCTACCACACGAAACTCAGTCGAGAATCCCCAGTCGTAGAGTTCTCATCGTCAGACTTTACAGACACAAAAGCTTCATTTTTAGTTGACACGGGAGCCGACATAAATATAATAAAAATAAATTCCTTGAACGAGGACTTGCTAATAACAGGAAGCGATTCCATTGAAATTGTAGGAATAACTCCTATTAATATCTCAACTATCGGTACACTAAAACTATCCTTATAAAATTTTAAAGTAGTTTTTCATGTAATTTCATCTGATTTTCCCATTAATACAGACGGAATCCTAGGTCGAGAATACTTTCGTCAAGAAAAGGTCGGCATACCGTTTTGGCATAATACTATAGTAACTTATTCCAACCCTACAAAACCTATTCCTTTTATCGATAAGGAATCAAAAGTCGCTCAAGAACAAATACATGACTACAAAGGAACTGGACGAGGAAAATTGCGTATAAAAGCTAGAACTAAACAAATAATCCCCGTAAAAGTTTTAAACAGTGAAGTACAGGAAGGATATTTACCCTTAATAAAGACAGAGGAGGGTTGAATAATAGGTGAAGCTGTCGTATCAAATTCCAACGGAAATTGCCATGTATACGCGATTAATACTACTGAAGAGGACCTAGAAGTAGAAATCGACCCACAAAAGATCATTCCTTTTGAATATTATAATTTTCCAGGAGATGAGCTGGACGATTACTTTACGGACAACGAATACATACCCTCAGAAAATAGAGTGGAAGCGATTCTGGAGATCCTAGAACTAGATCATCTAAACGAAGAAGAAAGAGAGCATGTGAAAGAAATAGTTTGAGAATACCCTGACGTTTTTTACTTAACTGGAGAGACATTAACTCCGACACATATAGTGCATCATAAAATATATACAACTGACGATGTTCCAATCCATATTCGACCATACCGATTTTCGCCCGTTCAAAAAGAGGAAGCGAAGTTCGTCATAGATAGAATGTTGCCGGAAGGCGCAATTAGTCACTCCAAGTCACCCTATAGCTCTCCTATGCTGATAATTCCGAAAAAATTGGACCACACTGGAAAGAGAAAGTACAGAGTAGTGAAAGACTTCCGGCTGTTAAATGAAAAAACCATTGATGACGCTTATCCACTTCCAAACATAACTGAAATATTAAACCATTTAGGAAAGGCACGATACTTTACAGTTTTTGATCTAGCTAGCGGATTTCATCAAATACAACTAAACCCAGCTGATCGACCAAAAACTGCTTTTTCATTTTTAAACGGGCACTACGAGTACATCAGAATGCCAATGGGTTTGAAGAATTCCCCTGCGATATTCCAGCGCTTAATGGACCAAGTTCTGCTAGGACTACAAGGCGTTGAATTATTTGTCTATCTTGACGACATAGTAATTCACGCAGAAACACTAGAAGAGCATGGGAAGAAGGTAAGACGTCTTCTAAACAAATTAAAGGAAGCAAATCTTTCCATCCAGCCAGAGAAAAGCGAATTCCGGTTCAAAGAAATTAACTACCTTGGCCATATAATTAGCAGCGAAGGAGTGAAGCCTGACCCTAAGAAGATCGAGGCAGTGCAAAAATTTCCAACGCCAAAAAATCCCAAGAACATCAAACAATTTCTAGTTCTAGCAGGATATTATAGAAGGTTTATAAAAGATTGAGCAGCGAGAACAAAACCACTAACGAATCTTCTAAAGAAAGGAGTACCTTTCAACTGGGAACCAGATGAAGAAAAAATTTTCAAAGATTTAAGACAAGCCTTATGCGAAAGTCCTATTTTGCAGTATCCAGACTTTCAAAAACCATTTACTATAACAACAAATGCCTCAGGTTATGCCGTAGGTGCAGTACTGAGTCAAGAAAAAGAGGGAATGGACCTTTCTATTTCATATTTTTCTCACGTGTTAAACGGTGCCAAATCTAATTACTCTACTACTGAGGAAGAATGCTTAGCAGTTTTATACGCAGTACAACAATACCGACCCTATATTTATGGAAAGGAATTCACACTGGTTAGTAATCATGAACCTTCAAAATGGATAGATTCGGTGAAAGACCCTGGACAACGTTTAATTCGTTGGCGATTGAAATTAAGAGACTACGAATATTTCTTTATATATAAACCTGGAAAATTAAACACTAATGCTGACGCACTTTCTAGAAATCCGAGCTTAGGAAGCCCATCGCAGGATAGTGAAAAGGAATGTCAGGAAAACCCTGCCAGGTTATTGCCGATGCAGGCCCGTCAAACCAAACAGGGCAGAGCGCGATCAGTGAAACCCCTAGCTAGAACCATGAGCACCAATCCAAGGGCCGAACCTATAATCTTAACAAAGAAAGGACCATCAGCTAAAACTGATACTTTTTTATACAGTTTTATACAGTTATTATAGATTTATACAGTTATCATAAAACACAACCAATTCGATCAGATGCGAGAGGAAAATTTAAGAATCCGATTACATAATTTGTATGTAGCATTAGGACTGGAAAACATTAAATCTGTTAGAATCTCGAATCAAGGAGATTTTACAGAAGTATTGCCAAAAGGTAAAATTCTAGACCTGATGAAAGACACCTTTAACGACATCAATATCGAAATTATAATTTGTTATGGGAGTGTAAGCGTACCTCCAGAAGAAAATGGCGAACAAATAATAATCGAAAATCATCAAAGTAAGATTGGAGGACGCAAAGGATTCAATCAAACATACATACATGAAACATACATTGAGATAAGATATCTCTCGACACAGTAGGGCCACTGCCTGCTACTTCAGATGGAAATCAACACATCCTCACGATGCAGGAAAATTTATCAAAGTATTGCATCGCCATGGCAATACCAGACACAACAGCAACAACAATAGCTCATGCGTTGGCCAAAAACCTATTTTCCCAATATGGAGCGCCAAAGTATTTTTGAATATATTTTACTTACGGTGCTTAGTAAGCTGATACCTCTGTAATTATTGCAGTTGTTTTTATCTCTCTTTCTTTTGTATATTGCTACGATGATCGCTTTTCTCCAATCGTCTGGAACTTGTCCCGTCTCGATGCATAAATTTATCAATTCGCACACCCTGTGAGGTATGTATTCGCCACCGTATCTATAGTCGTTTATATTTATATAATAGTGCATATTAATTGTCTTATTGATACCAAATCAAATATTTGTAACTATTTAGAATAAACAGTATTCAAGTTTTCCCCGTCTCACTTTGTAATTCTTTTAGAAATAATTTTTTTTTAGAGTCAAACATTTATTTTAATTTCACTCCTTCCAATTATTATAATAATTTTATATTTCTTACGCAAAAGAAAATCATCCGTATGATATTTTATTATCAAATATAGGAAATTATAACGTTGCAGTTATCATATTACCAACTTAATGATACATACAAAATTGTACTGTTTATTTTTATGATAATTTTATTGAGAATATCTTGTAGCTTTAAATTAGCGTAGCTTTATCGTAATTGCACTCTTAAACTCTCAAATTAAAGGGTAAGAGTAGTACTTGAATGAATAATGTAACTAAAGAGAAAGACCAAGAAAATGTTCTCAAAATCCTGACGTGACGGGCCAATTTTGACCCCGGATTCGGATTCTACGCAAAAAATTACACCGGGAATGACCCTACGCTATCCAACAACTGACATGACCCCATTATTTGTAGGCCTGTGTTATCGTAGAATTTCCAAGATGATCAATTAAGGCGTTAAATTCTTCATGAACATGATGTTATAATAAAAAAGTAACATCAGAATCGTTTAGAGAATCCTCAAAAACATAAATAATAACATTTCAGTGCAATACTAGATAAGATTTTGAAACGAGGAGAAACGAACGTTAAAAAAATTTGCTTCAACTGAATGTGAAAAACCGCATAAATATGGTTAAAATTTAAAACTTTCGAGAGTTTGGGTGCAAAAATATCGAAAAGGTAGGGGCTAGGATGGGTTGAACTTTTTTGTGGGTACCTCAAGGAATCTTTTTTGACCGGTTATAACCCTCCGGGCGCTGAACACCTGAAGACCTTCTCTTGTTAGTCAAATTATCCCTAATTTTTAAGACTTATTTCTCGGCTTGTAATGATTATTTCAACAATTTAAAAATTAACATTCCTAAATTGATTCTTTATCTACAAATTAATGTATATAAAAAATATTTCTTTCAAGTAAATATGAAAAAACTGCTGACAACGAAAGGTCTGCATGCGGTTAATGTAAGGCAAGAAACTATCGATCCTGATGGCAAAATAGTTAAGCAGATCTTTTGGCACATCCACGCTGTTCTACTCACTGCAATGCATACCCTTTACCTCACCCCGGAAAGTTCTAGGGCTACTGAATCTGAGGTTACTATCCAATAGTCTAAGAGCTGGTGATGTTTTTCACCAAGTAGGAGTATAAGACCTAATTAGTGGCGAATATATCTAGGAAACTTTTCTTCTTTCGAAACCCATATATGTCAGGCGTCCTGTCTGGGGCGTTCGGACACCTGAGGCAGGTGAAAAATTGAAATTTTTAAGTGATAGTATAAGAGTAAATTTCTTCTAAGATCCACTATTGATGTCCCAAGTTTATATATCAGAGATAAGGATGATAAAACATATCTCTCCATGAGAATCTTTTAAAATCCTTTAAGATATCTTTTCAAGAGTCCTTCTGTCATGGCTTGAAACAACCTACTGCCGCAGACGATGAAACTGTGCTGAAAGACCTATATAATTTTCAATACTAATATTCAGAAACCCGTATTTAATCGAAACAAATCCTCCAGTATCAACAAATATTGTTCGATAGTCTTCACTTTATTCAAACCATAGAGCCCATAGAGGGTGAACCAATGAGTGCATGTGATTGGTCGAGTAGTGCGCAGATTCTTAAGAATGGAGAGACAAGTATGGTCATTGAACAAACCTTCCCATTCACGTCCTCTTTTCAGAATTTTTATTTTGCATCAGTATCGAAAAGCTAAAGAGGAAGTTTAAAATTGTTTACAGTTAAACCTTCTTCAAGTCATATGGAATGTGTGTGCCAAGTTTCAGACGCGTATCTATTGTGATTTATGAGAAAATTGATTACAAAGGATTTTTACTTAAAGTTTATAAGCTCCGGGGTTTGCCCCATTGGCGTGTGGCATCGGTAGTTTGAAAATAGAGTTTCGAAAAAATCAAAAACCAAAAAGTTGCAACCTTTTAAACATTGAACAAATTTTCGGCAAGAGTTCCAAGTTTCCTGATTGTAAATCGACCCCCCCCCCCCCCCACACACAAAATCTACAAAAAATTCGATTACAAATGAACGATAAACGCAAAATCTAAAACACTGAAACACTTTGATGATACACCAATATTTTCGAATTTAAAATTTTTCAGGAGTTTTTTCAAGTTAAAGAATATCATTAAGGTCACTTGTAGAACGCTTTAAAAATTTATCCATAACTCTCATTAAAGATCTAGGTACGTTCAAACAAAAAATATAGAAATTTTCGAAATTCTTAAAACATTGCAGAACTTTTTAGGTTTTAGGTTGAATTATAAAACGTAATTTTGATTATTGTGCAACTTTATGGGAGACACGCATGATTCTGATCAAAATGCTAAAGTTGTTTTATCTTTTGGTACAATCAACCGTTATAGGCTTTATTTGTACAACTGTGATCTGGCGGAGCGGGAGGCAGAACTGTGATCAGAACTACTGCAACTTAAAATTTCGAAAAATAAGTGCTGAAGTGTTTTTAATTTTTAGTTGAGTGAAAAATGTTAAAAGATTTTTTGTGGAACTCTTGCGGTGAAGGTGGGTGGGGCAGAACGCATAAAAACTCGTGGAGCTCTTAACAACCAATGTTTTAATATTTTTCAATTTTAGAAACGTTGTAGCTAAGGTTTTTGTTATTTTCGTAATCGGGATGCTGCATGAATTTTCAACAGCTTGTACAACATAACCTAAAAATCTAAAATCCTAAATTCCCCCCAAAAGTTAGATTACACCGGCACACAAAAAAAAGTGGTCTGCCCGGCGGACTACATTGGCATATCTTTATGTTTCCGGGGTCGCTAAATCAGAATCCGGGGTTGAAATATCCAAGTTAGGTCATATTTTTCCAAAAAACGCAAAAATAGACGTAAAATCGACGAAAACAGCGATTTTTCTTGTATATTTTTACCAGCAAAAAAATATCTTCATGTCCGGTGGACTTAACCAGCATATCTATGTTTTTGGGGTCGCTGAATCCGAATACGGGGTCCAAATAACCCAGTTGGCTCATATTTTTAAAAAAACGCAAAAATAGACGTAAAATCGACGAAAACCGCGATTTTTCTTGTATATTTTTGCAAAAAAAATGTCTTCATGCCCGGTAAACTAAACAAGCATATCTATATGTTTTCGGGGTTGCTAAATCCGAATCCGGTGTCCAAATAACCCAGTTGGCTAATATTTTTACGAAAAACGCAAAAGTGGACGTAAAATTGACAAAAACAGCGGTTTTTGCTGTATTTCTTTGGTAAAAATGGAACTTTTTATTTGTAGTGAACTTAATTACCATACCTTTATAATTTTTTGGGTCGCTCAATCCAATTTCGCTGTAAAAATAACCCAATTAGTGGTATCCTGATTTACAAAATGTTTATTCGACCAATCATAACCTATGCCTGTACAATTTGGGGAGGTGCGTCAAAAATTAACATCAATCACATCCAGATCATACAAAATAAATTCCTCAGACGTATCACAAAAACCCCAAATTATACCAAAAACTCTGTCCTTCACAGAGTATTTCAATTACCTTACATTTCAGAGTATATCAAAGAAACAGCCACTAAATTCTATGAATCTTCATTATTATCACCTTTTGAACATATATCCGCTCTAGGGAAATATAATTTTGATCCATTTCGCAAGCACGCGATGCCACAAGACTTCCTCATGAAATAAGTCAACCAGCGATTTTCATTTTTCGACCCCTCTACCCCCTTCCCACTCTTCTTCTTTACATTCCTTTTATAAAATAAATGATCAGATTTTGTGTTTTTTTTTCCAGCCTGTGGGCTTTTTTGCCATATATAACAAACGTCACTTTAAATTCCAGTCATGTCAAATTTCTCTCAGATGGTGTACTAATGCCCGAACGGGTAAGGCACAACAACTTCTTGCAGTGCGATCATTCTTCTGGGAGATCATAAATTGCCCACTCCAGTGCATTGAAACTCAAAAGAGGGGACGATGGTTGGGGCCCCCTCATCCTCGGCCCTTTGTTTTTTTACCAAAGACACTCTGCCTCTCGACTAGCTCGAGTTCGCACGCATCTTTTGTCTCTCTGAGCCCAGCCTAGGGTAAAAGAGCTAAATAATTCGAAATCACTGGAATAAAACACCGCTGTCGTCTCTGACTACACCTCTCTTCAATAAATCAACCATCTGCTCTTTTCAGAGCAATATCTGACTGAGGGATCGTTTCTTGTTTTTCAACTATAATTGTCGAATCGCTCTATCTCAACCATTGGTTTGGCAAATGTCTTGCGGGTCGCTCCATCAAGACATGCACGGGAACGTTTGTCTAACCAATCGAAGTAGTTCAGTGCCTCCCAGAGAAATCCTACTTGGAGTTCCATCAAGCCGTCCTCGGGGATTTCTTTCGGATGGGACGGAATTACTGGAAGAGGAGAGCAAACCGGATATTCTGGGGACGACCGCCTCACCGCCGTCTACGGAACCCGTAGCCGGTCCGAGCAACGACTGCCAACAGGAGTTGGCAGTCTCCTGTCCTACTTGCCAACAGGAGATGGTAGTTTCCAGTCCTACTTGCCAACAGGAGTTGGTAGTCTCCAGTCCTACTTACCAACAGGAGTTGGCAGTCTCCAGTCCTACTTGCCAACAGGAGTTGGCAAGTGCCATCCGCGGTGAAGAGCAGGAACTCTCACCAAGAAGACAACAAGGACCTTCAGCCGCCGCTCTGCACCAGGAGGTGACTCCACCTCCCGTCCGTCGAGTACGTACGGAACCGAGTACTAAGACTCTTTACAATACGAAGAAATCTCAGCGGGAAACCGAGCTCCTTCATAGATAATCCAGAGGAGTTATCAAGTTCTGAAAAACTCGTTCATAATGTTATGAATCTAAATGTTACAATTGTTGTTTCTTATTAGAGTGGTCATAAGTTATTACGATATAGGAAAGAAATCCAAACATTAGCCCGGTTTTGAATCCCCTCACTCTGTACTCATGCATTTGAGAAATTTATAGCAAAAGACATTTTTTGAATCAAAAGTTCCCCGACGTTCCACCTGGTATCTAAAGTTCTATAGTGCTTTTAGATTCATTATGATGTTTACTATCAGGTAATTTGGCACTTTCTGCCACCTTTGACATGTGTCGAAGATATTAGCAAATAAAGTGGAGCGTGCGCAGTTGCACATGCGCAAGCCGACTGAAAAATCCCGAAAAATAACATTCCCGACACTGTAAAATTCCCGAATTAGTAAAATCCAGAATAATAAAATTCTCAATTAATAAAATTCCCGGAAAGTTAAAAATATTACCGAATTAAAAAATTCCCGAATAATATAAAATTCCCGACACAAAATTACCAAATTATAAAATATCCGAACTCGAAAATTCCCAAATTTGAATAATTGAAAAAGTCTGTGTCTAGACATTCCGCAAAAATGGTGGAGTTGGGAAAGGGGATGGACTAGTTGTCCCGATAGTTCGGGACGAAAAGCCAAGCTTATGAAAAATGTTGGACTAGTCATCCCGAATTTCAGAACGATGAGACACTTCGATTCAAAAATTGTTTTTTAATAAATATTATTTATTTATTAAAACTACAATAATAAAATATTTTTTACAGATTTTTTTTAATGTTCAAAGTGTTCAAAAATTATTCTTTGAATTTGAAAGAACAATAATTCTATAAAAATTGTGTAAAAGAATTATTTTATATTTATATTTATATTTGAAACAAATATGTAAACATTTATAAAGTTTAGGCGCCATATTGGATCTGCCATATTATGAATTTATGAATTTTGGCGTCAAATTCGAAATAAGCGACCTCAGAAACACCATTATACCCAGTTTTATATAAATCCAACCAAATGTTGAATTTTTGCCAATTTTGGTGGTCTCCCAGCCAACTGTGCTGTCCTTTAAAAAAAATCAAAATCCTCTGAGAAGTGTACCTTCAAGAAATCGCCCTTATTCAAAGATTCAATTCATCCGTTAAGAATCAAGAGCGAGTATACCAGTTGAAAAGTTAATAATGTAAAAACATTTGTTATATGTTAGTTATTGGTCATAAGATTTCCTTTTTATCAATTAGATATGAAAAATAAGGAACCACATACTTTCCTTTTACAAGAATTTATCGATTTTCTTAATTTTTTGATGAAAAATAATAATTTTATAATGGTAGGACAAGTATTATTTAATTTTTTTTCTACTAGTAAAAATTTTTTTCAGTAAGATAAGTTATGTTTCCTGAAAGTTTCATAATACAAAAAAAATGTTTAGAAATGAGTTTGACCTATTAATCTCAACTTTATCATGAAATCGCAATATTAAGGGCGTCCATAACTACCCTAATTTTTTTTTATAATGAACAAAATTAAAAGGGTGACACGGGGCTTCCGTTTCCAGTACCGATAGAGTTTACACGGTATTTTTCGAGTGCGATCATTTTTTGGCTGGGGAGAAGTGAAAAGTTGAGTGAGATCGGTGAGGGTGTGGTGAGTAAGGGGACTGGGGTGAAAGTGCAAGTGTGAATGAAGGGAGTTGATTTTGAGGTTAGGTTCGCTTCTGTGGGGCACTGGGTTTTTTGGCAGTGGGTAGGAGTTCGAAGGGTGTGAAGGGAGAAGGAGTAGAGGTGGCTGCACATTGCCAAAAAAAAAATCAGTAAAAGAGGGCGAGTTTTGGGTAAGTTTTTTGAAGTTTGGGGTTGTCATAGAAAGTGAGGGGTGGGGAAGTGAGGCGACAGGGGAGAGGGATTTGAGGCTAACGGTCCGTTCACAAGAAGTAGTAGCATGCCGGTTACGCGAAGTCCACAGCGTGTTTCCAGAGGGAGACTGAATGAAGTTGGTGAGAAGAGTGAATCTAATAGAGATAGCCATAGCAAAGAGAGAGAGGGTAGCGTCGTTGACGAAGCAAGCGGTGAGGGAAGCTCAGATGAGACGTTCGCAACACCTTTGAACCCCGTAGCAATAGCAGAGTCGAAGAAGGGCACATAGGCGCGGGAGGCCCACTAATTTAGAAAGACTAAGATCGAGCAGTTCGGGATCGAGGGAGCTTCTAGACATGTGGCAACAGTCGTTATACTCAGGGACGATGCTTCATTGTTTCTTAAATTGCATTATAAAATTGCATAACAATGATTCTTCATTTGTAGAGATAGAATATGACTGTATATTACCATACTGAACTATTTTATCGAAAATTCATTCTTTTTGTTTGTTTTGAATTAATTCTTTCAACTGAAAATTTAAATATTCTATTTTTGTCCGAAAATTGTTTATACTATTCAAAATCACCTGCAGCCTACAATTCCGATTGAAAAGTTTTCTTTCGAGAGCGTCCATGCCTTACATTTTTAAATTGTTGTCCTTTTATATTTTTTGTATAAATAAACAAAGAGAGAAGGGGGGGGGCAAGCCGCCGTGCCCCCGCCTGGATCAGCACCTGTAATAGAATTCAAAGACTTCTACAGCATTCTGCAGAATTAAAAAAACCGAATGCATCTTAATTCAGTAGTAGTTCACCGTCGACCAAAGTTGATGAATTTTGAAATACAATCGAACCTGGAAATTACTTCCGGTTTTGGGGCTGACCTTGACGTTAAATCCAGAGACTCGGAACTATTTTGTCTCCCTCCTGTTTCTCTCTGTATTTTGTCATGCCTGACTGCACACCGCAAATCCCCCCGCAAACGCCTCTCACGTATCCCCACGGCGCGGCATCAATTCTCGGAAGGACACAATCCAGGGGAGCTAAATCCGCGTTTCACTGTGGTAGAAAAGAATTCCATGCTTTCAGGAGAATTCAGAGAATTCAAAACATTTGATTGAATTCCACATAAATCAGAGATGGCCGCTGACTATTTTCAATAATGTACGAATTATCTAGGCTCACTGAAATTATTATTTGTGCTACGCTCACCACATTTCGGAGAACCTAGCCTAAATTTCCATTTTTTCCATGCACCGAATTTCGGGAAGACAATATTTTATCTCGAACACGTTTGAATAAAAGAATTGATCTTTTGCAAAGTTATTTTACAGATCGATAAAACTTGAGCCCATCCGATTTAAACAGACAAACGCATTCGTAATCGCATTTTTTTTGTTCTTTCGAATGCTCGAAGCAAGGTGAAGTTACCGCGGTAGGAGATATAGCTTTTCGGGTTCGCACGCACACTTGCAACTAACTGTTCACTTGCATGCAATTTCAATGCGCTGTAGTAGCCAAAATAAGCATCGGGATCAAAAATGTTTCGGGACTTTTCGATTTGAATTTTGTTTTCTATCCGTCATCACAAGGAACGACAATACTCCTGGAACACCCTGTATAACTTTTTCACCTGAGTAGCTGTCGGCAAATTGATGACTATAGTTAGAAAATTCTCGGTAATATAAATTTGGAGAAGGTAACAGAGAAAGTTACCGTATGTTACCGAGAATGAGAGCATTTTTTAAGAATTGACGAGAATTACCGAAAATAATAATAATCATTAGAAATTAAAATTATTTTGCAGTTTTATATACAATCAACTCCATATTTTTCAAAATAGAATTTTATTTATAGATTATATAAGCATACGAAAAAAAGTGTGCGGAGTCAATAAAGCGACCTATATAGCATTGTAATATTGTTCTAGCATAGTAAAAATCTCCATTGATTGGAATTTTCTGCTTACAGGTTTTTTTTTGTTCCAGTTTGAATTTTTAGTTAGGTCAAATTATCCCAGGTAGGCCACAATAAATCGAAAGTCATTTTTTTTTCGCTGTGAAATCAATTGTTTAATAGCCCTTATGTTCGGAAAGATTTCCCCAGGTTTTTGTCGCAAAGGAAATTTTGTTGCAAAAGCTATTGCCAATGAAAATTCAATCTTACAACATGATCAATATTTTGCTCATGAACGGCTAAATGGATTTTGATGATTCTTACGTTCACATTTTTGCTCAAAAACGTAATTTCCAGAAATATTTTTCTCGAATATTTAAACATTGAATTAGTTTGGAAAATATCAATTATTTATAAACAAATTTAACTTTTTTGTTTAAAAACGTACTTTTCAGAAAGCTTTCAGCCGAATATAAAAATATTGAATTTATTCCGT
Source organism: Andricus grossulariae (assembly GCA_011634705.1). Classification (NCBI taxonomy): domain Eukaryota; kingdom Metazoa; phylum Arthropoda; class Insecta; order Hymenoptera; family Cynipidae; genus Andricus; species Andricus grossulariae. The sequence goes on from JAABKJ010075445.1 coordinate 2,146,423, forward strand.
CGTACTAAAAAATTTTTATTCCGTGAAATAATATACACTGCTTGTTTTTTTTCGCATTTCTCTCCAGAAAAAAATTTAGAATAACGTGCAAACAAATTTTTTCTTTAAGGAGAAAAAAGTGCAATTCGTTTATATACAATTGGTAATTTTTTAAACAGATATAACGTATTTATATTCAAAGGGAAGATTTCTAGAATTTACGTTTTTAAACAAAAATTTAAACGTAAGAATCTTCAAAATCCGTTTATATGTTGATGAGAAAAATGTTGATCACACTGTTTCGATTTATGGTGGCCTACTTGGGATAATTTGACCTAAACTAAAAATTTAACCTCGAATAAAAACAAACTGGTAAGCAGAAAATTCCAATCGATGCAGATTTTGACTATGCTAGATCAATACTAGATATAATGCTATATAGATCGCATTTTTGGCTCGGCACACTTTTTTTTTGTGTGCCTGTGTTATATAAATTCTTCCAAACATTGATTGATTTTATCAAACTTTACTTTAAAACACGTTTTAAGTAAAATTTTACATTTCTTAAAAATTAGAATTTTTCGCATCAACAAAACTAAGTACCTATGATAACCAGCCGAAGGTAAATAGTTAACGTGGAGAAGTCAGTATTATATAAATGTCATTGTTGTGACTTATCGGTTATAATCCGCACAACAATAGGATGTACCGGGATATTTCATTCGATCTCGCTTGTCTCCCAGGTTGACCCAGAGAGAACCCGTCAGATTTGGGATATCCCCAGGTTATCTGGGACGTCAATGAGACATTTGCTTTGGGACCTGTTGCTAAAGTACATTAATGTTTATAATATTACCTTAAATAAATCTTCCTCATAATAGCACGAAAAGTAATAAAATTCTGCGTCTAATAAATCCAAGTTGAAGGCAATATTTCAATTTTATAAAACACTAGCAACATTATAAGCGCAACAGCGCGCGAGAAACATTTCGTTACCAATTAATAATATAAAATATAAACAATATTACTAGGATTCTAATTTAAAATTATATACTTAATTCGCTTAAAAAATATTATCAGATAGGAAATTTAAAATGATTAAATTTCAAATGCATAGTTCTCGCATGGATTTTTTTAAGGCAAATTGTTTTATTTTCTTCATAAATTAATTTGGAGAGAGGCTTGGAAAATTGGGAAACTACTTTAAAAATATTTAATGTCTAATGCTTTCTCGGAATTTTGCAGGATTTAAAATTGACTTTACTATATAGTGAAATAGTTACATTTTTAATATGTATCAGTATTCAATTAAGAGGGGGGGGGGAGTAAATTTTAGTGGGTGAAAAAAGCGTTTTCTTCAGCAATTTTTTGTGAAGCAACGGTAAAAGTTATTCATTTGAAGACTTTTGTAAATATTTAAGTTATATTCAAAGAATATTTCATAAAATGTTGTCAAAAATTATAACAAATTGAGCCCTTGCTTTTATGGTTTTGGCGGCCAAAAAACTGAAAAATTCAATTTTTCGCCTAAAAAATCCGCCATTTTGTTTCTGAAAAATTGCGACAACAAAAAATGTCGATCAACAGGAGCGTTGAGTTCTTGCGATATATCTGTGAAAAGCTTATACCAAATTTGGTGAAGATCGCTGCAATAGTTTTTAAGAGAGACTGTGCACCGACTTCAAAAATGTAGTTTTGAGAAATCCAATATCTTCAGATTTACTGTAAATTCGTAAAATTGTAGAAATCCCATGAAAACTGTTGAAATACCTCAAAGAGCTGCAAAAGTTTTCGTAATTTTATTGGAATCTTATAAAATTCTTTCAGATTCATTGTAATCTACCTCAAACCCTCAAAAACTTTGAAATCTTGAAACTAAAGCGTTGTCAAAAGTGGAAGAATTCACTTTTTTTGGGGGCTCAAAAATTTTCAATAATTTTTTTCATAATCCTCGGGAATATTATCTCAGGCTTATATTTAAGGCTACATGAATCAAACGAATTCCGTCATATTTTATCAGACACATTCGAAAATATTTTCGAAACATTTTTAACAAACATATTCCTTGGTTTGAATTATGAAATGCAAATATCTCACAAGGACAAGCTCGAGGCATACGTGACTCACGAGATGAGAACAATAGTATATAATGTCAATAATGTTGTTATTTCCATTCTATTTGATACTCTATGATTTTAAATTTCAAACATATTTCATAGGGACCTAGGTTATTTGAAATAAGAAACAGATATGTTCAAGACGTCTGCCAGAAGATGTCTGTAGGACAACTTTAGGACTTGTGTACCCCTTGGGGATTGCTACCTTTTTAATTAGTTTTGTGACTAACTTTTCTTTCTAAATTTTTTCTTCCTCAATTAATACGGCAACCGATTTTCGCTAGGTTTAGAAATTTAGGGTCAAACTTTCACCTTATTTAAGATTTTGAATTGCTTTAATTGAAAAGTTGATTTCAGAATTCCGACAAATTTTCCGGAATGCGCATTCTATCTTGCCTTGGGTACTTTATAAAAATGTAATTCTTTGCTTGTTGTTGCAGAGTTAAGTTTACAGTCCGAATCATCTTCTAACAGGCGTCCTATTTCTGCTGTTCCTTCTGCCGGAACTTCTGATTCTCCTGGCAGGTCTTCTCCTCCTGTCAGGTCCAGGTCTAGGTCTCCTCCCCTGGGACATTGTTCTTCTGAAAAGTCTTCTTCTTCAAGGCCTCCTCATCCTACCAGGTGCATAAATCCACCCGAAAGGCTTCCTTCCAATAACGGACATGGACTTAAACTTGATCAACTTCCGTTTATTCGTCTGATTCGCAAAACGGCTTCGAGGCGTGTATTCGAACTTCAAAGATTCACTTTTCCTGCCGATACTCGACTTAAACTGAGAATAGGACATAATAAATATGAGCCTCTACCAACACAAGAACAAATTATTCTATCAACGTCCACCGGTGACGTTTTTGCAATATTGGAGAGTTTTAACGCTTTTGCTGGATTATACATCTATGATACTTGTGAAAAACAGACAAGACGGGCAAAAATAAACATGGAAAGTGGCTCTGTTACCCCACTGACCACAGGAGAGGTCGATGATTCTCCAGTTGGTTTAAACTTTCCAATCAGACGGAATTTTCTAATAAAACGCATAGAACCCGTGTAAAGCGCAATCCTTCATGCATTATTAATTCAATAAAAAAATATAAACCTAATTCTTTTGGGATAATCGTCCATTATTACCGGCTTATTAGAAACCAACAACAACATACAAGAGCAAGATGAAGGAAAGTCATCTAAAACCATCCTCTTGGTCTAATTTCCATGCTTTGGTTCAAATTGGCGTGAGAATTGGGATGTGAGGCTTTAATCGTCGAATAGTAATTGATATAGCAGAACTTATTATGAGAACATCGCTAAACAGGAAGATCTCGTGAGTCCAAAAGAATAGAACTCATGTTCCTATTAAATTAACATTGAAATCAATCGAAGAAAGGTTTTTTCACTTATTAAAAAAATGTTTTTTTTTTTGACAAGTTGATTGTTTTTTTTTATCAGGAAGTTCTCGTTGGGAAATTGAACATTAAATTGATTCCCGTTTTAATTTTGTATATTCTGTTGAACATTAGGCAAAGTTAGGTACTATTCTGACCAATCAAAACTGAGGACAACATAACCTCACCTACAGTAAAGTCGCAAATACTAGACTCGATAATTCTGGAGTTGAATTAGTTCATGAGCCTTATAATTACCGAGAAGAGTCTTTATTGAATTTCAGTGGATTTAGAAATAACGATAGATTACCGAATAGAAACCTTGGATCCATGAATAAACGTCAGCTTTCATCATCTTCGATGCGCTGAGATCTATTTTGTTGAGAATGAACGATAGACGCGAATATCATTTTATTCAACCAGTATCTTACAGTGAAATGTTGCAATTTAATTATACTTGAATAATAAAGATTACCACATACAAAACGAGAAACTAAACTCAACTCAAAGAACGCAGTGTACTGGCTTCTCGCACGGTCAGCTCAGACTCGGTATTTGGGCGTGTTTCGCAAATAAAGAGGGTTCAAAACATCAGTAACACAATAATCTTGTATTTAAAACAAATAGTACTTGTAATTTATTTAATTAAAATAACTCGAAATAATAATAAGCCGGGTTTAACAATAATTGTTTTACTACATTTCGAGTCTCAACATATTTCAAAGATTCATAATTCTAAAATCAACCAAGGCTCTGATAATAATAATTTCGACTCATTTATAACAGAATAAATCTTAAATCCTAACCTTATTTTTGAACACCAACCTAGAGAAATTACGCCTAGCTCGCCTAACCCTACTGACTCTAAATTCAATCTAATAATTAACAATCACGTAGCATCAACATCTCAATAAAATTGGTAACCTTAATATAGATCAATAGTAAAATCACACTTTGTCGAACGACTTTGCAATAAGCATGACTTAAATCAATCTGGCAATATCGATTCAAAAATAAGAAAGTAATAATCTCAACAAAGTCCAATAACACACTCAACATTATACACAATTCTCGAAGCTCAAATTTTCCGCGAATCTCAAACATAACAAGGGGTGGGTTAAGGGGCAAGTCCTTCAGTGGATGATTTCTCTGAAGAATTTAAATTATGAGTCTTCGATACAACAAAATTGAGATACATCTTTTTGTCGTTAACACATATTTCGTGCAAAACTCGACTGGGGGCTCAGTTCAATAATTTTACACCCTCTTGGGTCAACACATGAAAGGGGAATCACTCATAATTAAAGATCGGGTTTCGGGATAAAACGCAACTCAGGGCTCCATTACGTGACAAAAATAGGATTATTCCAAATGCTCGACGGGGTCAGAGTTTAAGGGTCATGCATGGCGGGGCAACACTTGACTGGGACTCAGTTCACGAATTGCACACAACATTTATCAAAATCGGAGAAACATTTCAAAAGAATAATATTGATAACCAGTTCACTATATAAAAAAATGAATAAGAAGGCCCAGTTAAAGAGTCTCAGTCTCGACCACGTGTGACGCCATTTTCTCGACAGAAACACAAAATTTGAGAATCCAAAATCGATCTAATATGGCCACGTGTCGAGCGTAGTTCTCCTTTTCTTCATTACAAAGAATTGGCCTTACTCGTAGAATTCCGGAACGTTGTTGATCACTTCGTTGGTATGAGGAGTTGTTGAATGCGTCTTTACTCAATTTTCGGGACACTACTCGACCATGAGCAATTTACGAACGCGAGAAAACGCCAGAAATACACTGTTGGACTCGACACGGCTGAGGCAGGCAGAGAAGAGCGAGCGTAGTTGCGACGGTCAGGGACTCTGCCTCGGCGTTCCTTCTCCTCCTTCTCTCCACCGTTTTCAGGTCAGCCCTGAAGAAGTGAACTGCAATGTTCACGAAACGTCGGCAAGATTCGTAGTTTTGCACACGATTGAATCCCGAAAAAGCTTTAAATTTCAAATTTAAATTTAACACAAAGAAGGATTGATAGTAAAAGAGGTAAGGATGGGAGGAGAGAGGTGGAAGATAGTAGGGGTTTAAGTGAACGGTGATATACAGGTAAAATCAGAAGAGAGGAGAGAAATGATGGAAGAAAATAAAGAAGCAATTAGGCTTGTAATAAGAAGAGATTTTAATGCAAGAACAGGAGATAGAGGAAGGGAAAGGGGAGGAGAGCGCGGAAGAAGATCCAAAGATAATATACTAAATAGGGAGGGCAAGACATTGTTGAAGACCTAGTATGAGATGGGATGGTTTAACCTCAATGAAATATAGAGTGGGACAAAAGGGAACGGTGATTGATTATATGATAGTGGATGATGAGGTAAGAGAGAAGGTCAAGAAACTAGTGTTAGGGGATTATAAAGATTCGGATCACTTTCCCATACTAGTGACAATAGAAGGAGAAAAGAGTATTAACAATATAGCTAAAAAGGAAGCCAAAGTAAAAAGAGCAGGAAGAGGGGATTGATCAATAGAAGGAGGAGAACAGTTTAAGGAAATGGCCAGGAATATCAAAATGGGAGAGAGAAATATAGACGAGAAAATGGGACTAATGATAGGAGAAATAAAAAGAGTGTGGAGAAGAATATAGGAGGAAAATAAAGGAATATACTGAGTTGTGTGATGAAAAAAAGAGGAGGAAAATAAAAGGTCAGAAGAAGAGGCGGGGAAGGCTAGGACTGTAGAAGAGGTTTGGAAGGTAGTAAATAGAAAGAGAAAAAGAAGAAAAAGAGTAAACCAAGATATTGAAATGGTAGAGTGGAAAAAATATTTTATGGATTTGCTAGAAGGGGTAGAGAGGACAGTTAGGAAAGAAGGAAAAGATGGTAGGGAAAGAGATGAGTAAGAGGGCATAACATAACAAGGGAAGAAATAGTCAAGGTGTTAGGAATAATGAAAGATGGAAAGGTGTCTGGCATCGATGAGATTCCAAATAAAGTCTGCAAATATGAAGGACAAGATTTAGATTGGGAAATGAGGTAAGGGAAGGGATGTAGTGGGAAAATAAAGAGAACATAAAGTGCATATTATGTGAATGGGAAGAGGAACCATAGGAGCATGTATGGGAAGGTTGTAGGAGAGGAATGGAAGATAAAGGGAGCTGGCAAGAGAATGTGGTAAAGATTCTAATGGAAAGTGGATTAGGAGATGAGTGAATGAGAAAGAAAAGTACATAAAATTCCTTGTTTTCTCGGATTTCCCGGGTCGCTAGACACTGTAAAAAGGAAAAAAAGGTATCGAATAAAAAAGAAAATAATATGGTAGAAAATTTCAAATTACCAGTTGCATTTCGATAAGTGTGATCATAACTTGGTCCTGTTCTGTCGGTTGGAGTAGGTCCCTGATGGAGAGTCCAATTTAATGGCCTGCCCGGCACATTTTTCCATCCACACCACCCATTCTCAAAATTACACTTTGCAGTTTCCGGAACTTTGTCTGTAAACAGAAAATTTATATGATATTTTCGTGTTACAAATTTAATTTAAAAGCAAGCCTGAATATTTTAAGAAGAAACGAAATTTACCACATTCTTTTAACTCGTCTTCCCCATCAGCGCAATCTTCGGTTAAATCACATACACGTGTTTTATTTAGACAGGATCCATTATTGCAACGGAACATGTCAGGAGTACAAGCTACATTTCCTGGATTTTCTGAAGAAAAAAATTTAAAAGTAAGATTAGATTTTTATTAGGGGGCCTTCATTAATTACGTAAGACTTTTTTTTGGGGGGGGGTCCAAAGCATTTCTTACATAAGTTTTCTCTGTACAATTAATATTATAAAATATTCTTATTAACAACTGTTTTGGCTGCTGGCATTACTTTTTATACTATTATACACATTATATCATTATTTGCTTTATCCCTGAAAATTATTGCAATCCCTTGAAATCCCGTGAATTCCTTTGAAAATTTTATAAATCTCGTGAAACTTTTTAAACCACGTGAAAATTCTTTGAAATTCTTTGAAAACCTTTGAATTCCATGGATATCGTACATAATCTCTTAAACCCCCTTTCAAACCTCGTTTTGCAATATTTTTTGCATATTTTTTAACAAATTACAAGAACAAAAAGCAAGGTCGTTCATTATCAATCAGAAGTAAAAATTTAAAAATTCGAAATTGAGGATCCAATATGGCAGACAAAAAATTAAATTATAAGTACCGTAACTTCAAAATGGGGTTTCGGGTTCTTTCTTGGATCGCTAATTCCGAATCTGAAGCCAAAATTCCAAAATTAGGAATAGCGGATCCAATATGGCGGCCAAGAAATAAAAAAATTCGTCCCGGTTGCTTCAAAATGGGTCCTTATGGGTTTTTTGGGTCATCAATTAAGAATCTGAGGTCAAAATTCAAAAATTCAAACTGGCAGGTACAATACTTAATTTGTTATTTTTTGTCAAGCATACTCAGTCCAAATTCGTAATTAACGTGCCCAAAATTCAAAGGGTTAAAAACGATGATAATCCTTGAAATCGCTTGCAATCTTCAAAATCCCAAAAAAAATCTTTAAAATCTTCAAATCTTTAAAATATGTGTCTAGAGACATTCTTTTGACATTAAAGGAAATTTCTCCGTGTGATCTTTAAAGTCTGTGAAAATCCTTGAAATCGCCTGATATCTTCAAAATCCCTTTTATTCCTTTCAAATCAGTGGAAATCCCATAAAATCTTTAAAAATAAGTTAAAATCATTGAAATTCAGTGAAATACTTCTAAATCCCTTGAAATCTCTTTCAAATTCACTGAAATCTTTGAAATCCGTGGAAATCTTTCCGAATCTCTTAAAATCCCGCACAATATATATTAAAATCCATTAAAGTCTTTGAAAATCTCTTAAAATCCTTTGAAATCCAGTGAAATCATTGAAACCCTTTTATATCTCTTAAAATACGTTAAGAGCCTTTAAAACCTATTTAAATCTTTGCAAATATTTTAGAATCCCCTGCAATCTTTTGAAACCTCTTTAAATCCCTTGAAATCTTCAAATGCCATTAAAATCTCCTGATATCCTTCAAAATTGGTGAAAATACTTCGGTACCGTATGAAATCCTTTGAGATACTTTTAAATTCAGTGAATCTTTTGAAATCTCTTAAAATCCCTGAAAAAAAACCTTGCAATTCTGTGTAATATTTCGAAATTTAATAAGATCTCTTGAAATCTTTGAAATCCCTGTCAAATCCATTGTCATCTTTAAAATCCGTAGGAATCTTTTCGAATCTCTTGAAATTCCTTACAATATAATAAAATTCATTACAAATATTTTGAAATCTTAAGAGATCCTCTTAAATCCATGGACATACTGTATTATTATTATTATTATATCATTAAGCCGTTTCCCTTTCGGGGTAGGCGTGAATTGTTCGGTTAGATAGTAGTAATGTGTGGATGGGTATATAGGTATAGGATATATAGGTATATAGGTGTAAGGTATAATCTTGTTGTAACGTCAGTCTCACCAAAACTTCTGTTATTGGGAGGGGGGGGGGGGGAAGGAAACCGAGATTCGCAATTGGTTGATGTTTTATGCTGAGAAGGTCACCAGTCTTCAGCAGCGCACCAATCACCGCGTCACATCACATCGTTTTAGCTAGCACGATCTCGACATACCGCGGAGTTCAAATTTACAAAAACCAACTTCAACCATTCTTGTTTATTCATATGCAAGATATACTGTTCTACTGCTAAACAAAACAAACGTAAATAATACAAAATCATTGCTTCGGAAAAATGATTTTTTATCTAGTTACAATTTTGTACAGCATCAACAAAAATATTAAATTTTATCGAATTTCATTCATGTAACACCTATTTGAAATTCCGAAAGTATAGCAACTAAATCGCGAGCTACGCGGGCGTCTATTTTTTCGGTTCGATGGGAGAAGTACTTTTGAATTCCAAATAAAAATTAGAAAAACCAATTTATTTGTTTTAATTTTCCTTCACTTAAATTGGAGCCTAAATTAAGTTTCAACAAAGTGAACAAGTATTAAAAAAGGTGAACATTTTATTTTGAAATCTTCAAAAATTAACATTTTGTCTTTAATTTTTTGAAATATTTTCAAATTGAAATAAATCCAGGAAATTCCATAAACAAATCCAGATTCCGAAAATAGGATTTCAAGTCTTTCAAGGATTTTCAAAGATTAAAATTTGAAATTATTTTTCATTTCAAAAAATTAATTTTAAGAGAATATTTAAAAAGATTTCCAAAATCGTTGAGAAAGCATTTCCAATATTTTAAGGGAATTTTTTTAATTTTGCAGCATTTTTTAAAAACTTGAAAAAAATGAAAATTGCATATTTTAAAGTTGTTTAGACGTTTTGAAACAATTGAATAAAATTTAATTTAAAAAAATTCCAAAACATTAAAAACAAAATGTACACTTTTGACGACTTCAAAATAAAATTTTGAAGCTCTTTCAAGAATTTTGAAGGTTTGAAGGTGATAAAACAATTTTTTTCTGATTTCTGGGAAGAATTTAGCAAATGTGGACATGATTATATTTATTCACATCTAATTTTCAAAGTTCAAACATTTCTAACTTTATTCAAAATAATAATTCATAATAATTTTAAATATACAATATACATTGGAATTTACGGGCTCAACATTACTTCCAAAGTGCAGTAGATTATGTGGTCCCTTTCAAATTATAAACATTTCATTCGAACACGAATGTGAGAAATAGTTTCTTTTTATAAATTTGAATTTCGCGGTATGCAGATACCGTATACGCTGTGATTCACCAATCATCGCGTCACATCATATTGTTTTAGCTAGCATGATCTAAACATACCGCGGAGCATTCCTTATTGAAAAAAAATGTTGTTGTGACAGGAGATTTCTATCAGATGCACTTTAAATATCTGTCAATGATCTTAAAAATTTGAAAATTTTAATTTAACATTGTTTCATTCCGTTTATAAAAGATTTTATTATTTGGTTAAAAAGTGAACAGATTTACAAAAAGGTCATTTTTTTTCTTTGAAATGTCTACTATTACATTTATCTTTAAAAATTTAGCTTTTTTGATAAAAAATTCAATTTTGTAATAATTTCTTTTTTATTTAAGGTTGCAAAGTGAAACGATTTATCAAAAAGCCATTCTTTTTCGTCGAAATATCTACTATTACATTATTCTTGTAAAATTCATCTTTATGGTTGAAAATTCGTCCTCGATGGCGTAGTTGGTTAACGCTTCGCTCGCGAATAGTGGCGTTCCCAGTTTGAATCCGCGTTGTGGCAGATTTTTTCTCGTTTTTGATGGAAAGTGTAGCTACTTTGTTGAAAATTTATTTTTTTGTTTATATTCAAATGTTTGCCATTGTCGTTGAAAATTGATCTTTTTCGTTAAAAATTTGTCTTTATTGATAGGAAAGTAATCTTTCTAGTCAAAATCTCCTCTTTTTTTTTTTTTTGTTAAAACTACAACTTTTCGGCTGAAAAGTATATTTTTTTTTTAAATTCATATTTTCGGGTAGAAAATGGAACTGTTGTACAAAAAATTCGTCTTTTGGCTTGATATTTAAATATTTTGGACTCCATTTGCTTATTTCTTGACTACTAGTAGTAGTTTATTGCTTTTTAAAGTATACAAATACATTATACCCAGTGGGCGCAAAAACATTAGCGTCCTGAGAACGTTTTAAAGACGTTCCTAGGACGTTTGTGCCAGTCAAATTGATGTCCTAAAGACGTCCCATGTTCCAAAGACGGTCTTTGGAACATGGGACGTCTTTAGGTCATCAATTGGATCGACACAAACGTCCTAGGAACGTTTTTAGAACGTTTTCAGGACATTAATGTTTTTGTGCCCACTGGGTAGCAAGGGTGATAGTTTGAACATTCGTCTATTTAAAAAAAAAAGTCGTTCTTCTGGATTTTAAATTCACCTGTTTTATCAAGAATTAAACTGTCTTCTCCAAAATTCAATTATTTCATGTAAAATGCAACTATTTTTTGTGGAAATTCAATCTTTGTATTTAAAATTCGATCCTTGGACTGAAAATTCATATTTGTAGAAAATTGCTATGAACAATAAAAAATATATTTCTAAACAGTTATATAAATATCTACTTATCAGTAGAAAGTAGTATCCTCATGTACTAGAAACAACTTGCTTTATAAAAAAAGGCGAAACTATCATTAAGAGCGCAAAAAAGTCGAAGAACCTAATTTTTCACTTATGGGATTTTCTTGGGACCCGATAAAACAGACTTATGGGGTTGATATTTAAACAATTAATTTTTGATATTCCTGTCCAATTTTGAAGAGAAACATTGAGTTTCAATTCGATTAAACTATAATATTGACGATTATGAATAAAATTTACAGAACCGTCTTTGTTCCTTATAGGAAATACGTGTTAAACCTTATGGAACTTGCGGAAAATCTCAATAATATTATTTTTTTCAATAAAGAAGGCACTTGCTTTTGCGGGATATGCATGAATATTGGAAAAAAGTTGGACTATCATAGAGGTTATGTTTGAAAACACGCAAAATCGGTTTTAGTAAATTTGAACTCCGCGGTATGTCGAGAACTTGCTAGCTAAAACAATGTGATGTGACGCGATGATTGGTGTAACACAGCGTATACGGTATCTGCATACCGCGAAATTACAATTTATAAAAAGAAATTATTTCTCACATTCGTGTTCGAATGAAATGTTTATAATTTGAAAGAGACCACATAGTCTACTGCACTTTGGAAGTCATGTTGAGCTCGTGAATTCCAATGTATATTGTATATTAAAAATTATTATGAATCATTATTTTGAATAAAGCTAGAAATGTTTGAACTTTGAAAATTAGATGTGAAAAAATATAATTATGTCCACATTTGCTGAATTTTTCCCAGCAATCGGAAGAAAATTGTTTTATTAGCTTCAAACCTTCTAAATTCTTGAAAATTTTATTTTGAAGTCGTCAAAAGTGTGCACTTTGTTTTTAATTTTTTGGAATTTTTTTGAATTAAATTTGTTTAAAATTTTTTCAAAACGTCTAAACAACTTTTAAAAATGTAATTTTCATTTTTCTGAAAGGTTTTAAAAAATGCCACAAAATTAAAAAAGTTCCCTTAAAATCTTGGAAATGCTTTCTCAACGATTTTGGAAATCTTTTCAAGTATTTTCTTAAAATTATTTTTTTCGAAATAAAAAATATTTTCAAATTTTAACCTTTGAAAATCCTTAAAACGCTTGAAATTTTATTTCCGGAATCTGGATTTGTTTCTGGAATTTTCTAGATTTACGTCGTTAAAATTAATCTTCATCTGTGAATAGTTCACAAGTCGAAAAATTGCATATTGGTCACACACATTTCCAGTAGAAACTGTGGTTATTTGTTAGACTGAATAATATAAAAATTTAATATAACAATGGTAAAGAATGCTGAAAAGGTTTCTCCTTATAAATTCCAATTGTAAAGAAGATTTTTCGAATCTGCATTAGGGTTTTAAATTTTTGTATTCTCATCAAGAAAAATTTTTTCATCCTCGTAAGTCCTCCTGCAGTCTACTCTCAAAAAATATTTGTCTTGAATTAAGGAAACCGTTTCTTCAACATAATTTTCTTAATTTACCCAAAAATAGGTTCATAATGAAAAAAACGATTTTAAATGCAAGGAAAATTTTTATTAGAATAAAAAGACACTTCTTAGAACTAAAGAACTTCTTTGGATCAAACAAAATTTCTTAGAATCAACAAAAACTTTTTTTTGAATGTAAGTCAATGGATATTTTTCTGCAGATAACAGAAATTTTCTTTGAATTGAGAAATATTTTTTCGACCCTAGTTAAAATTAATCACTTTCTATGATTAGTTCACAAGTAGAAAATTCACACTGTCGCCAGACACATTTACAGTAGAAAATGTCGTTATATGTTAGACTGAATAATTCAAAGGATGAATATAACAATTGTAAAGGATGCCTAGAGAAGGTTTCTCCTTATAATTTCCTATTGTAGAGAAGATTTTTTAAATCTGCATCAGGGTCTCAGATTTTTTTATTTTTATCAACTACACCCTAATGCCAATTTAAAAAACCTTTACAATTGAAGCAGTCCAATCAGCCTGATTTTACAGGCAAGACCAAATTTCTTTCTGGATAAATAATTGACAATCGATTAAATAAATTACTTTTTTTTGTATAGATAAATGAATCAGCTTAATAAACATCTTGTGCAAAAATATATGACGCTATATTTGCATGAAATAATTTAATGAAAATTTAAATGGACCTAACAACGGTTAGCTTTCCCTGTCATTATAAATAAAAATAATACATAAATCGTTAAATAAAATTAGAAGAAGGTAAGTAAGGCTTTTGAGAGGGAATAAAGGTAGGAGAAGTGGGGGAGAATAGGGGAAGTGAGGAGAGAAGAAGTAGGAAAAGTGATGGAAAATGAGGAGAAGGGAAGTAGTTAGAATGATGGAAAATAAAGAGAAATGGGAGGAGGAGAAGTGAGGGAAAAGGAAGGAAATTAGAGAAAATTGAGGAAAATGAGGTGAAAGAAATATGGAAAGTAAGGGGAAAATAAGGGGAGGGAAAATATAGTAGTAAGGAAAAATAAGGGGATCGAAAGTAGGGGAGTGAGGAAAAATAAGGGGTGGACAAGTAGAAGAAATGAAGGGAAGAGTACATGGAAATGGGGAAAAAATGAAAAGTACAAGAAAATGGTGTGAGGGGAAGTAGGTACAGCGAGTGGAAATAAGGGGCAAGAAGTATAGGATATAAGGGAAAATGGTGCCAGGGGAAGTAGGAAAAGTAATAGGACATGAGGGAAGCGTAAGTACGGGATGTATGGAAAGTGAGAGAAAATGAAAGTATGGGAAGTTATGGAAATAAGGGGGGGGGGATTAGTGGAAGTGAAAGAAAATTAGTTCAGCGAATGTAAACGAGCGGATAGGAAGGGAAGTAAGGTCTAATCAGAGGAGGGGCAATGAGAGAAAAGGTAGTTCATAAGTAAGGGGAAATGACCGGAAGGGAAGTAGGGAGAATGAGATGAAATCCGGGAAAAGTGAAGAAGGAAAGTGAGGGTAAGTAAGTGGAGAGAGAAAATTAGTGCAAGGGCAGCTGAGGAAAGGAGGGGAGATGAATGTAGAGGAATGGAGGGGAAATGAAATGAAGGTAAGTAATGGAAGTGATAAAAAATTAAAAAAGGGAAGTGGTGAAAGTGGGAAGTAGGAGAAATTTTTGAAAATAAGGAAGAGTAGTGAGAGAGGGTAGTAACGGGTGAACGAGTGAAGTCTATTGATAAGATTCCCTTTTTATTTTTAAAGATGGGTTATTGTCATCTCGTCTAGAGGGACGCATCTGCATAGGAATACACTGGCAGCTGTGGATCCTTAAGGGTACATGCTCGTTATACGAGAGACCGAATGGTCCACATTATCCTATAAAGTACCGAAGCCCAACTGTGGCCTCCTGAATCTACATGCATTCATAGCATCCACTGCCTTGAATATTAAAACTATTAGGCACAGATAAGGGCTATCTAGCTTCTAAAAATCCGGAAGATGCTCTTTTATTAAAAAATTTACACTTTTCCTTTTCTTAATGAAAAAATATTTAAAAATTATTTTTTTAACTATCTTTTTATTAAGATAAGAGATTTTCCGTATGAAAGAAACGATCCTTTTCTGTAAGAATTATTAATAATAAACTACGAATTTATTTATTCACTTCGTCTACATTGAAGCTCATACATTTTTGCTCGCTTTTCAAGTGTTTTCTGTCGAGCGCCTTTTTTTGGTGTGTCAATGTGACAGTTATTAGTATACTTCAGTTTGACATCCTGTACATTTTTTTTCTATTCCCCTTGTATGTGAATACTTTATCGTCTATTTTCAAGTAATGAATACTACATTTTATATTGAAATGAGTGAATTTAAAAAAGCGTAATGCACAATTTGAAAATTAATTATTGTTATCGACTTACTTCCTGAATCCCAATAAAGGAATACTTCAATTTTTAAACGAAGTTCAGGATTATATAATTTGTAGTGCTTCTTGTTTGAACCCATTAATTTTGAATCTTTTTAATTTGAAAGAGTATAATTTTGAAAGCTTGAGAATAATTAGAATAGTGAATTTCGCAATATTTAAAATTCTTCAATTTTGAACGATCGAAATCGCTGATTTCTTGTGACACAAATCACATTTTTTTCTTTGTAAAATCTATTCAATCACGTTGAATGTCACTTGATACTACATGATATAATACTCATTATTAATATATTAATTTTTTTGAATTTATATAATTCTTATTTGAAATTATAGTTTTTATTATGCAATTCTGTCAGATTTAAATTTAATAATTTTTTATTCACCTAACTTAATTTTGACTTAAATGCATCTAGGATAAGCTCAAAACAGTCGAATATTGAGACAATAATTTTTTTAATTCAAGCCATAAAAATGAGATAATTTTAGAACCAAACATTAAAATTTGAATTATTTTTTATTTAAAAATGTTCAAAAATATTGAAATTTCCAAACCTAACGTCAAAGAGCAATTTCAGATTGAAAGGCTTAACATTGTGAAATTAAAAACATTAGAATCGTATATAGCCATCTTGTTTTGTATTCATTTATCCATTTCTCATTTCTAATTAATTATCTTAAAATTGTCCGACTTTTAGTAAAAGATGTTGAAAAATTATTCATTTTATTTTTATTTTTTATTCATTATTCAATTTCAAAATTCATAATTTTCAAGCGATTCAAGTTTATTTCAAATAATTAAAATTTTAAAGGGTCTGAGTATAAAAAAGTTTTAATTCATAATTCTTGGTGATTACAAATTTTTCAGTTTCAAATTAGGTATACACTTGTTTAATTTTCAACATCCCGTAGTAAAAAGTTTCTCATTTTCAATGTTTCCTATTTAAAATTACTTTTTATTTTGAGAGTTCTTTAATAATGATTCAATTTTAAAGGTTTATAAATAAAAATCTCCGGGATGAATTGTGAAAAAGTTGTAAGTAGTTCAAATTCATTTTGAAAGAAAATTTAAAAATACTCCAAGTAAAAAATAGTGCGCTGTTATTGCACGAGGTTCCAGACAGTCTGAGAAAATGAATCTTTCTAGATAACAGTCTACAACAAAGATAGTTGCGATATTAGATTGTGGAAAGAACATGATTTTTATGATTTTATTATACACTCAATTTTTAATTTGCGCACAGTTTTGGTTCTGGCTTTCAAATCAAATTGAGGCTCTCCAAACGTAAACATCAGGGCCGTGTGAACACTGAGATTCAACTAACGCAATGTAACGTAACTTGACGTAGTTATGCAGTTAGGCCGTTAGGGTACAGCGCTTTATCGCTATGCTACTGTTTTTACACGCATCACCGAGCACTGTACATCCCTTCGCGGCTCCTGTCATCCGAAATCGCCGCGCGGCATCAATTCCCGGATCACAGAAATTGAGATTGCTGAAATTGAAGTTCGAGTTTGACTTCATTAGTTTAAATAGTGAGCAACTGTTATCCAAAAAGCACATAAAACAGAAAAATACTATTGAAAATACGAATCTAGACTACCGAAAAACGGCAAAATAGAATATTTATTTATTGAATTTGTTCAAATAATACACAATTGTTGTATAACTTCAAAGTAGCTAAGAACAAGGTCATCGGTGTCATATTTCTGTTTATTTATGATAAAATACAAAACTTGTACGTTAAGAAATGTTTGAATGATGCATTTGTTGACAAAAGTTGTAATTACTTAAATAAATCTTAATTAACTTGTGAAACCTAAATTCATGTGTAATCAATTTATTTATACTAATTTATTAGTTGCCGTCGTCTCAGTTTTTTAGATTATTTTAAATTAGAATCTAAAACGAGGAACCATCTTCATATTAAATTAAATATCAGGTAAGTTACGTCTCTTGGGACTTGCAAAGAGTCAGAAGGTTTGCTCTGAAATTTTCTGGCAATAATCCATTAACAATTCCAGGGTACAATGCTTTTCTTTTAAGTACAGTATTCCATGTACCAAGTTCATACAGATATGAACAAACATTTAAGAACCAAACCAATTTGAAACTAGATTAATGTTGTGACTAGGTCCAGTGGTAGCCTGCAAAAGTTCTGCCGACGTCTCGAAATCAGAAAATGTAAAAGTAGTGGCTGTTAATTGCAAGTGCTTACATACTGCGTTTAATCGCAATCAGTAGACCATAACCTGATGAATTTGTTGAGTATTTGGATTTGCTTTCAGCTTTCTCGAATTGATAACATCCATGTTTCGCCAGTACCATCGGCAGAACTTTTTCCGTGACTGCGAGTAGTAAAATTTCAGCAGTTTTGAAAGAAATAAAAATTTATTTTATTGTTCTACTGCCTGGATGGTCCATCAGGCTGGAAGTGAACCTCAGATACGGAACAAAAATGGTTATTAAATTAAAAACTTGCATGTGAATCCAAATAAATACATCATCGTGTCTCAAACATTCGGAAGCAGTGCACAATGAAACGCACTTTATGTATCGTGTCTCTATAAAAGAAAGTTCCTGTATGCGAAGAAGTTGGTTTCTTGGAAGCTCCAAAGTGCGCTCCTGGCACTTTCTGTGCCTGTTTACCTTTGTACATTTTTAAAGAATCGATAACAAGAGAAACTTCAAACCAATTAGGATTTGTCTTTTTCTATTTCAGCTCTACGATTAATTAACTGACCAACCAAAGATTCACAGAAAACAGGTCGCTTAAATACTCCAGATTTTCCCTACTACAAAGTGTTTTCACGATTTCTTCAGGCGTCTGAACTTTCAGGTTTTTTTCTGCCTAACTTACGTGCTAACTCTTCTTCTACTTTTATGCCCGCTTCTAACTCATTTCCTGATCATTTTCTCAAAACGTGAATTTTTTTTCAAATATACCTCTCCTCTTCTGGTAGGCACAGTTTTTCAATTTTTCGACGATAAATCAATGCACATTTATTGTTTTTCCCCTAATTGCTCTATGCGTTTCGTATTCCTTTTTATTTGCCTACTAATTTTTGGTTGGTAAGGAATCAGATCCAAAATTCTTTTAATTTTACCTTCGGCTTCACTCGTGCATATGCCTCTCTACGTTTTCTCTTTTGAGCTTTATGCAATGCAGGATTTTTTCTGATTTTTTCTCGATAATTCTTAACATACTCTGCCCCATTATACTTCCTTTCACTAGTAAAATCTGATGGAATTACTTCTGGTATAGAACGGTTGTCGGTCTTGGATGAGGATTGTAACGTAAATTTGCGATTTGAATGAGTATGAGTATGAGTATTCGTGATATGGTTGAGTATTCCTTAATTCCTTTGCCTTTCCCAATCTTTCTACTTGTTTATTTGCCTCTTCTTCTTTATTTTGCTTCATCTGGTCCATCTTTATCTGGTACATCAATTAAATGTTTCTATTAAAATTACGAGCATATTACACGAGCGACATTTCCACTTGCACATCTTGCATGGCTTTATAAACTCACATTTTATTTACTAAAAATAGAATTGAAGACTAATATATATACACAGAATAACTACTGACGTTCTGAAAATAATGTGCTCAGAGCAGTAAGTGTAAGTTTCAACATTTTCAGTGATAATTTTACGAAAATATGTCTTCTTACACAAGCGACAGAAAATCTGGGACAGGTGTTTTGGAACCTGAAACTTAGTTCTGATTGGTCTTATTAAAATTTTATAAATTTTAGGTAATTTCTCAATTGAAAGGAAAGTATAATCTCAACACAGAAGTTTCATTTTTTGAATTCTAGTGTTTAGTGTCCCATACAGGTCTCATTTTTTTTAGCACAGTGTATTACCAAAACGAAATCTTACTATTTTAAAATGGCCTAATTCCATATTTGTTTATAAACTGTTCATTAAAGAATTATTAATCAACGTTGGTCTTTGGATACATTGAAGTTAACCTTATTTTACTTCCATTTCCTTCTAAAAATAACGACACCTCCATTCCACACCGCTCACGAGCTGAACACCGAACAAACACAACGTGGCACGGTACACCGACTAAACGCGACGTGGCGTGGTATGAAATTAAGGTTTCAATATAGGTTCATTTTATTTAGATATTGCGAGTTAAGAACATAGAATATTTGTTTACTAATTTGTTTATGACAGTGTGCAAATTAATTGTATTTAATTATTACTGCTATGGGTGCAGGAGGTGAAAGAGTTTTTGTACCTGGGCTTCTTGTTTCGGAGAAATGGGGGAATGGATGACCACATAAAAGAGAGTGAGGAGGGAAAATGTGATGATGAGGTAGGTGTGGGGGCTAGGAAAGAAGTAATTTATGATGCTTTTGGAGGGATAACTAAATGGTTTGACTCACTATTGATGACTTTGCTATTGTATGGAGTAGAAATGTGGGGTTGGCAGGAAAGTGAGGAGATAAATAGGACACAGTAGAGATATGTAAAGCGTACAGTGGGGTTTCTAAGGAAGACGCTCCATTCTAAAGATGAAAAACGTAGACACATTAATTTTTAGAGAAATTTGCAAATCGGACTAGTAGTTTTGCCTAAAAATTGATTTGTTCAGATACACTTTTTTGCCCCAATGTGGCATGACGTGCTAGTTACAAGTATGCTATGTATGAACGAGCAAATATGGTAGAGTCTGAAGTGGGCACATCCAGCTTGAAACGCTCTACCACAAGTCGACCGTTTCTGCATACTGTCGTCGATTATGCTGGACCCGTTTACTTATGAAAAATTAAGGGTTGTGGTTATCGATCATATAAGGGCTACATCGCAGTCTTAGTTCGCGGTTCTACTCGAGCTGTACATTCGGAAGCTGTCTTGGACTTTACGGCTGATGCCTGTTTAGCTGCCTACTACAGATTTATTTCCCGACGTGGAATTCGTGCTACCTTGACTAGCGATCAAGGTACAAACTTCGTTGGAGCAGACGTAAAATGCAGAGCGACATTTTCAGCAGCTCCAAAGAAGTCAACCCTTTTAGCTTCGTGTCTCACTTCTTATGGCACAGAGTGCGATTTAATCCACCAGGTTCCCTGCATTTTGGGGGAATTTGGAAAGCGGTAGTGAAGTCAGCGAAACACCACCCTCGGCTAGTCATCGGAGTAACTACCCTTAAATACGAAGAAATAGGCACATTTCTGGTTCGAGTAGAGGCCTGTTTAAATTCAAGACCTCTTCAATCCATGCCTCATGATCCTGATAATCTTACGGCTCTTACTCCGGGTAATTTTTTGATTGGAGAATCTCTCAACAGTATCCCTGAGACAAGCCTCGAATCGGTTATATCGATGGAAATTGTCACAACAGATGCGTCAGCATTTCTGGCAACGTTGGTCCTCGGACTATCGAAAAGAGCTTCAACCTCTTTCGAAGTGGATGACTCCTTATCCATTACTTAAAGTTGGTGATCTGGCTTTTATCCGCGATGAAAAATCACCACCCACAAAGTGGCCTTTAGGTCGTTTAGATCTCGTCTTGAAGTGCCGTGTACTTTCTTTTCGGTTGTGTTCGTTGAATGTTTCAATTTATTTATTTCTGCCGTGTTCTGTGAATGACAGTTTGAACCACTTATTTATCAGATCGTCGTTAGAAATTTGTCATCAGTTTTCTTTATAATTTTTTTAAATGTTTACTGTCATCAATTTATTATTTTTTTGGAATGTACTGTGTGAACTTTTTTTCTTGTCCCAACAAATCGGGTGGAACGACCGGAATTGACTAATATATAAGTGATTCAGTACATTGCTTTTTCTCGATTTCACTCATTACCCATCGACTTTTCATTTTAGACTTTGATTTCATATTTTTTCATTTTAATGGAAGTCTATTTTTGAAGTGTTATCGATTTCTTCTTCTATCCTTATTCTTCAATCGCTGAGTCATATCCCTTCAATGAGTGAGAGCTTTTCGTACCTTGTGCAGGCAAATTAAGTCGTCGTCCGAACATCAAATTAAGAACTTGTTGTTTCGGTAGAAAAGTTCAAATTAATTGGATATCAATTTTAGAAATGATTTGAATATAGACAAGTTTGATTTTTTCAGCAATTTTGTCAACATTAAAATAATTTGGCTGTATTTTTTATTCTTAGTGGCCAGTCCATACACATTAATGCAAACTGATTAAAACTAAAATTGAATTTACATAGTATGGAAGCCGATGCGCCTATTTTAATTCTTATTTTCATTTACGATTATTAAATATATTTTATGAGGCTTTAAATTAAATATATATATTTTTATTCAAAATATGAAAATAAAAAAAAGCTAGATGCTATTTGTGCTAGTTTCCTTCTTATTAAATATAAATTAATATTTAAATTATTTATTCACCAATTACTATCACTTACCTTGAATTATTTCATAGGTGTTACACAATTGATGGATGGCCCGGAATGATCAAAAATTAAAAAAATTAATAATGTCAAAGAAAAGCTTCTTTAATTGAAAGAACTTTCTTTTGATTTGAAGAAATGATTTTACGTTCGAATACAAATTTTTTATCACTAAAATGATTTATGAATCTTTTAATATGATTCAGGGCGAATAAAAAAAATTTGTTTCAGGAACAGTTTCTTTTATTTCAGATAGATATTTTTTTTGCGTGGAAGTAAGGAAACAATGTTGAAATTGTTGATAAGAATCAAGCAGCTCAGTAAATAAAGTTGGATATAAAAGATGAGCGCTATTAACAGTCATTAAATCATTCTTTTCGGCCATTAGTCTCGCCTTTAGTGTGACATTGATAAGAAGTAAAATTCGATCATCTGGAGCATTTAATTTCGTGTTCGAAATGTCGGGAACAATATTTTTGAATCTCTTAATTTTTTGTGGCATTCTGTTTCAAGGGTTTCTTGGGAGTTTGTTGGCGGGTAATCATAGTAAGTAAACTGATATTTTCCACAAATATTAGCGCCGTAGCGATATCATAGTATATTGTGTCACAAATGCGGATACGAGTCAGTTCCATACAAGTGTGAAGCTCCACAGGTGTGAATTGACCGTCGACCCACGAGCGGGCCAACCATCGGACGGTCGTTCCAACTTCTTGTGCGACTGGTCGGAACACTCTTGGGAAACAATGGTCAAGCCAACCAGACAAATAATAATAATCCAACCTTAACTGCTAACAGTTGGTTTTGCAATACTGCCGTGCAAATAAAAAATACGTATATAGGTGAACAATCAATGCTTATCAAACTAATGTTCTTTACACTTAGTCATAATATTTTTATTGCAAAACAATTTTTTGTCGATAATATCATGAAAATAGGGGAAGCTGCCACACTGATTGTATTATTTTCAGATTATTGTCAATCTATCACCTTGATGATAAAAAGAAAGTAATCTGTGAAACTGTGAGTTGACGGTTTTAAAATCCGACAGTATTGTTTCCTTCATGGTTGATACAAGATAAAGATCCAATTGAAAAATTCCCCTGCTAATCTAGTTTTTGCTTTGACCTCTTACATTTTTTAAGGCATAAAAGTAACCTGATAAAAAACGTAAAAAAATCCTTAAATGTAAAAAGACCTCGTGCATGGCAACTTTTCTGACCTCAAAACTAACGCTATCTGTAGAAATGAACGGCGTAAACTTCGTAAATCTCACGAAACTAACTGTTTTTGTAATCGGACTAATCAAGACAAAAGGAAAATAACAATATACAGCGCAATATAGAAATCAAGTCTACTAATATCTTATTATATTGAATATCGCACTTGCGACGGCCGGCCCATATTTGGGCCAAGGGTTGACCGACCGTCAATTGTATCAATGTGGCTAACCGACTGCTGCATCCAAAGTCGGACTGACCAATCTGCAACAGTTCATCCGATTACCGGCTCAAGGTTGGGCCGGAATTGGCCTGGCAGTCAGCTTTTTGACTCTGAATTCCCATAATTCTCTGAATTCCTTGAATTTTCTGATTACCTTGAATACGTTTCAGACGTATACTTCGCGAGCGGTTCTCTTAACATGAAGCGTTTAGAGGATATAACCCACGTTTGTGAAAGTCTTTTTAAAAATATTGTTTTCATCCGAACATTGCGGGAGTGGATGACATCCTATAATTTGGTTCGATCTTTAAAAAAATACATAATAATGTCCTTTTGAAACTTCACAAAAATGAGCCATTTCTCCAAACAATATTCAAAATTTTCTTTTTTTTTGAAGCACAACTGTGAATACTAAATGACTAATTTTGTATACGTGCAGAAAACTCGTCAAATCTCCACCTTCGCACAAAACGTATGATTGGCCATACCCACCTCGGACGGGGAGACTGGATAATTAATGATGTTATACACATTGTGCAGATTTTGAAAGGAACCAGACAAGTTGCTACAGGTGTTATAGTCACGCCTGATATCAACTTTCACCTCAATCACACCTCCACGCCCGTCGCCAAAACCAAAAAAGATAGCACAGAACAAAAACGCGTACGTTACCATTCGGTACCGGAAACGGAAGCCCGATGCCATAAAGCAATTTTTCGTTTTGTTTAATTAATCTTCAGGAAGTAATAAATTAAAATTTATGAACGTTACTGAACTCGAACTACTACTCATATTTACTATTATATGATAATTATAATTTTTCTATTTAAAATTTTCTTTGTAAAATACTGAATATTAAGGATACTCTGCATTGTAACTGTGTATCAAGGCATTAGCCGTCAATAAACTAAATTCAAATTCAAATTCAAATTGATTCTAAAGAATTGCATATATTATCAATTAAATAATATTTCATTTTACATGGATGTATTAATTTAAAAAATAATTATATGTTGTAGTTTAATTTAAATGAATGTTCAAGTAAAAGAAATGTATAAGTGCACCAGGATGTTTATAAAACTTTTAAAATTTTGCAATTTTTCAAATTTATTCTATAGGTGTAAAAATTGTATACAAATTCATGGTGGCTGCTGGACTGGGAAACCGGGGAATGACCGGGAATTTATTTTTTGACTGGGAATTTTACAAATTTTTAGAAAAAAAAACTATCCAATCACTTGAAATATCACAAAATTCGTATCAGATGGTATATAATGCAATTTCAAATAAGTTTGTTTTTAACTTTTTTTTACATTTTAAGTTCAATTTTTTCACAATGTGTAATGCTAAAATCTTTTACCATTGAAACTTTCCCTTTTAGGTCTTTATTTTTATGAGTACATTTTAAATTAAAAGAATTTTAAATGCGGTTTTGAAGTCTTAAACAATAAAATATGAATAGCGTTTGAAATTCCAATATGTTCACACAAAAACCTTATAAATTGATCAAATGTAAATATAAATTAATTAATGATCTTTTAAATTGAACTGTAGTTCGTGTATTTGAAATTGAGCAATAATTTATTTATTTTACAGGACGACTCTGAATCTGTTGAAAATGAAACTATTTACAGATTTTAACGTTGAAAATTGAACTGTTTCAATTCGAAAGTCTCAGTAATCAAACAAATTTAAACGTTTGATTGAAACTTTGTAAACTATGTTTGAAAAAGATCCATTTTTTAATAGTTAGCAATGTTTGACTGTTTATTTAAAATGAGCAATTATAAATGAAATGAAAAAATGAAACATGTATATAGAATTTCAGAGAGCTTACCTTTAACTTTGAACGTTGCAATATTAACTATAATTGTTCTATTTTAAAAAAACTTTTTATTTGTTAATGAAATTTTTTAATTTTGCTGTACACAATATTTAGACAATTATTGATTTAGAAAAAATTCGAGTAAATTGTGGAGATATTTACAAATTTTGAAAAGACTCAAACTTACTTGAAAATTTGAAAAGATTTCAAAAGATTTAAAACAAAATATGTATAGATTTTGGAAAATATCTAATTAAAATTTTCAAGTTTTTCAAGAATTTTGAAAGGTTTTAATATAATCAACAAATTTCCTTAAGATTCCTGTGATAATTTGAAATGATTTTTTATTTTGAAAAATAAATTTTAACAGAATATTGAAAAATAATTTTATAAAACAGAGAGAAATTTTAACGAATAAATAACAATTGCACAATTATTACTTGAGACAAAATTTAAGTAAGTTTCAGAGATATTTAGAAGTTTAGAGAAGATTAAAAAATAATTTAAAACTTGGAAAGATTTAAAAAAATGTAAAACAAAATGCAGATTTTTGAATATTTTGAACAAAAAATTTAGAAACTTTTGAAGCACTTTAAGAAAATTCAAAAGAATTAGAAAAATTTACTGAGATTTCTAGGAAAATAAAAGTACAACATTTTTTTTCTCATGCAGGATTTATTAAAAGTTTTAGAAAACATTCCAATCATTCAAAAAGATATGTAGAAGTTCTGAAAAAATTCAAATATAATTTAAACTTTGTCGAGTTTCTCAAAAGTTTGAAATGAAATGTAGATTTTGGAAGATTTTGAAACAAACTTTTGATTTAAGATAATACAAACATTTTCTAAAGATTCCTGGGAAAATTTAAAGTGATGTTTTATTTTTAAAAATATTTTAAGAGAATATTAAAAAATATTTCAAAAAAAATGTTAATGTATAAATAATAATTGAAAAATTATCAATTTTTCAGAACTCAAAAATAAAATAATTTAACTTCTAATTGAAAAAGTGTTTAATTGCAAAAAAAAATATGTGTAATCTTTCAAGTTTCATTGTTTCTAGCTTAAATTTGCGTAACATGATACAGTTTTTGAAATTTAATAATTTGTTGCTTCATTTGTCAATTTAGAGCACTTTAAATAATAGCGCGGATTTATATTTTTTAAATCATTGAACTGTATAATTTATAGAAGTTAGAAAATCTTAATTTAGTTGTTAAGTAGCATTTAATTTTAAAATTGACCAATTAAAAAGTGTTAAAAGCTTCCATTTTATATGTGTAAATTATTGAGCGTTTGAATTAACAAATTTGTAGGTTTTAATTTTTTAAAGTTTAAAATTCAAAAGACTTCAACTTTGAATGTTTTAATTTAAAGCTCAGATTTTTATCTAAATTTGTATGACCGTGAAAAATTGTTGCGAACCGGGAAATCACCGGGAATTTCTTCCTCGATTAAAACGGCCACTCTGAAATTATTTTTGTGTAGTGTTGAAGGTCACAAGCAAGCATACAAAATTGAAAATAATAAAAAATATTCCGACTGAATACAGGAGTTCTATTCTTAATAATGAAAAAATTACTGTTTTCGATTGAGCTAAATTATAATGGTGTTTTAAAAAGTTGAAAATTTTGTTACCTGAAACTTATTTAGTTTAAATTAGTGTAGCAAGACATGCTTGTATTCCGTATACACACAATTTTTGTATTTGATAATAGCAATTTGAAAATCACGAAAGTGGCACAATTCATAAAAATTATAAGTAAAAAAAATTAGTTCTGAAAATATAAAATGATCATGTTTTATTCTAATTTAAGCAAAACAAGTTTTAGGCAAAAGATTTTTTTACTTTTTAAAAATTAATGTTAATCTTGTCGAATTCTCAGAATTAATTTTTCCTGAATTAAAAACTAATTCCTTTATTCAGCAGGAAATTTTTTTCATAATTTTCAATTTTATATTCATACTTGCTAACTGAAACAGTACGAAACGATCTACGATTTTTATACCCATAGAATAAATTTCAAAAGTTTACAAATTTTTTGAGTTTTCAAAACTGCCCGGCACGACTAAAACTTTTCTGTTATTTTGAAAAAATTCCACTGAGTTTCTTTCACTTGGAGAAAAAAATTGAAAAATTCAACTTTTAATTGTTGAGCACCCCTAATTTACATTAGTACAGTATTGTAGGATGGCAATATATTCAACTAAAAGCTTGAATAAATCAATTTTCTGATGTTCATTTTTGTCGAAAGGAAATAGTTGTGCAATTTCCAGTTAATACTCAAACATTTTTAAATTCAACCATTCAAAGTCTAAAGCTTAACATTTAAATACATGAAGGCTATAGCTTATAGGCTATATTATATCATTAAGCCCTTTCCGTTTCGGGGTAGGCATGAATTGCTCGGTTGGAAAGTAGTAATGTGTGGATGGGTATATAGGTATAGGGTAGATAGGTATATAGGTTGACTTCTCTTGGATCACTATCAACTGGGGCGTAGCACGCTATGATAAATAATCTTCTGATTCCTACCTTCATTCTTACCCACAGCAATCTGGGGGATACATATCCCTCATCTTTGAGATGCTGTCTTGCTTTTTTATTCATAATAAAACCGACCCCTTGACTACTATGTGATTCACTACCTACTCCTGACCATGTTTCAAAACCGCCTTTCAACGCCCCATTTCTATGTTTCTACTTTCACATCCCTTTTTCTTTGTCTTAGGTACACATACAATATCTAGCTTCCTTACGTGCCTAGCTTCTGGTAATTATCTTACCTTAGAACCATTCACCCCCCTAGCATTCCAAACACCCAGTCTCAATTCATCGCCTGAAACTCGACCTTTAGATTTACCGCGTGTATGCATTTCGTCAATCAAAGTTTCAGTCAATTCCAAGGCTATTTTATTGTTTGTATTATTTATTATTTAAATTGTACACCCAACTACCACCTTTATGCGCGCAATTTATTTTGTGAGTCGAAATCATATCCAAATTAAGTAGTGACTCGTCGTATGGTGGAGAGTCTAGTTGTAATGTCAGTCCCAACAAACTTCAGTAACTGGGTGGGGGGGGGAGGACTAGGAATGGAAACCGAGAGAGTCACAATTTGCTGATGTTTTATGCTGAGAAGGTCACCAGCCTTCAGCAGCGTTGTATTAGATAGGAGTTCATACGTTCACATCTGCTAATTCCCGGCCTACCTCTAGGCATGGGACCAAAAACTTATTATATATAATTTTCTCCTGCTAATTAATCTCGCTTAGTTGAGGAATTAACTATTTGGTAGAAAATTAAACTACTTGGTTGAAAATTAACTTTTTTGTTAAAAATTAAACTATTTTTATGAAGATTTAACTTTTTGGTCAAAAATTATTCGTTTGTTAAATAATCATATTTTTGGTTTGAAAATCCAACCATTTTGTAGATAATTCGTCATTTTTGCTTGAAAATTCAACAATTTTGTTGCAAATTAATGTATTATGTTAAAAATTCGTGTTTTTTGTTAGAACATTAATCTTCTTGCTAGAAAATGCAACATTTATGTTGAAAATGTAACTGTTTCCTTAAAAATTTATCTTCTGTAGTTGAAAATTCAACTACTTGGTGGAAAGTCGAACTTTTTTGTTAAATATTCATATTTTTTTAAGATTCACCTCCCTGGTTGAAAATTCAACTATTCCATTTTGAAATTCATCCCTTTTGTTAAATATATAACTATTTTGTTCAAAATTTGTTTTTTTTTTGTTGAGACTTAATTTTTTTTAAACTAACAATGTAACTATTCCACTTTTGGTTGAAAATTGATCTTTTCTAGTTGAAAAGTCATGACACTGAAGTTTGTCACAGATATGGATTTAAAACTTTTGTGATTAATTATAAACAAACTAAGAGTCATATCAACAAACTAAAAATACCCTTAGATTCGTCTCCCAAATATCTAGGTGCGTATTTTTTAAACATTTTTTCAACAATTGCATTATATTTTATTGTTCTGCAATTGTTATAAACGAAGTAAGCGTCTGATCGGAAAACCAGCAACACCATTGCATTCGCCTTGGAATATCTAAGTGCCCTTTTTTTAAATTATTTTTTAAGCAATTAGCTCATTTGTTAATAAGCATATATTTGCGTGGCCGTATATATAGATTTGAAACTTTTGTAATTAATTATAAACAAGCTAAGAGCCATATACAAACACTAAAAATACCTTTAGATTCGTCTACCAAATATCTAAGTGTGCATTTTTTCAACAATTTATTGAACAGTTACATTATTTTTTATAGTTCTGCAATATTCAATTGTAAAAGAAAAAAGAAAAGACGCGCACCTAGATAATTGCGAGACGAATGCAATGGTGTTGGTGGTTTTCCGATCGGACGCTTTGTTTATAACAATTGCAGAACTATGAAAATGAATGTAGTTGTTTAAAAAATTGTTTGAAACAAAAACAAAAATGCACACCTAGACATTTGGGAGACGAATCTAAAGGTATTTATAGGTTTTTTATATGACTCTTATTCTGTTTATAATTAAGTACAGATTTTTTAAATTCATATCTGTGGCAAACTTCAATGTCATACAAATTTATGTATTTTGTTAAAAATTCGTCTTTTTTTGTGGGAAATTCATCCATTTTGGTTAAAAACGCAACTGTTTGGTTCTAAATTAATATTATTCAGTTGGAGATTCAACAGTTTGGTATAAAATTGAACAATTCGGTTGAAAATTAACTTTTTTGTTAAAAATTCATATTTTTGGTTTAAATTTAACTATTTGGTTGGAAATTAAAATATTTTTATGAAAATTTAACTATTTTGGTGAAAATTCATATTTTTTGTTTAAATTTAACTATTTAGTTAAAATTTAAACTATTTTTATGAAAATTTAACTTTTTTGTAGAATATTAACATTTTTGTTAAAAAATCATATTTTTGGTTTGAAAATTGAATCCTTTTGTAGATAATTCGTCCTTTTGGCTTCAAAATTCAACATTTTTTTGTTTATCTTTTTGATTGAAAATTTAACTATTTGGTTAAAAGTTCATCTTTTTTTAGTTGAAAATTCAACTACTTGGTTGAAAGGTGAACTAGTTTGTTAAAAATTCATATTTTTCTAAGATTTACCTCTTTGGTTTGAAATTGAACTTTTTTGTGAGAAAATCCGTATTTCCATTTTAATTACATTTTAAAGAATTGATTCCTCCATTATTACGATATTTTCGTAAAAAACCACCTTCTTTCCTATGTTTTGATAGAATTTTGGGCTACGTAACTTTTCGATATGGGGGGAGACAAATGTACGGTTGTCGACGAGGGGGTTAAGAGGGAGGGGTTAAAAATAGCCTAAAATTGGCAACGATTCCAAAATGTATCTTAAAAGAAACGATGAAATTTCAAGGGACTCCTACGGATTTTAAGGGAAGTAAAAACATTGACGAGTTTTCTAAGAATTTTTGGAACATCTCAACAACAGATTTCAGAATTTTCAGCAAGAAATTCAACGAATTTCAAAGACTTTAAAGCATATCTTAAAAGATTCGAAAGGATTTCGCGAGATTTTTTTACTACTTTCTAAAATTTATGATACTATTGAACAGCCCCGTGGCACTCTGAAATGAAAGTGACGGAAATGTTGAGTACGGCCGAGGGTGGCGCTGGCCTCATGGGGAAAGTGTCAAAAATGTGAAATGTTGTGCTTTTTATATTATAAAAACGGAGTTTTTAATTTTTTTGCTTTAGAATTAAGTTTTAAGGTTTTCAGAATGAAATTTTATCAAGTTTTTTTTGTGATGAACGAGAATAATGGAGAGCATTTTGCCGAATATTTTGCCTTGAGAGTTTTGAAAATTTAAAGAAAATAAAAGTTTTCTTCAAATTCCTGGTAAAATTCAAATAATGTTTTATTTAGTAAGTTAATTTAAAAAGAATATTCAAAAATGATTTTCTAAAATTCCGAAAAATTATGCAGAAAATTTTACAGCAACATTTTTCAATTCTGTACGCTTACAACATTTTACAAAAAATTCGTGTTAGCAAAAATTTCATAAAATTTAAAACAAAATGTCGATTTCATAAAATTAAAAACAAAATCGATTTTTAAAGATTTCCAATAAAAAATTTAGAATCTTTTTAAGAATGATAGGTTTCAAGAGAATGAATTTAACTATTCAATTTTTGCTTGAAAATTGATCTTTTCTAGTTCAAAATTCAACTATTTCGTTGAAAATTTGACTTTTTTAGTAGAAAAATGAGTTATTTTGTTGAAAATTCGTCTTTTTGGTATAAATAAATCTTCTTGGTTGCAAATTTATATTTTTGGTTAAAAATTTGAATCTTCCAGTTAAATATTTTTTATTTTATTGAAAAATTCATCAGTTTGATTGAAAATTAAGTTTTTCAATTTGAAATTTAACTATTCAATTTTTGCTTGAAAATTGATCTTTTCTAGTTCAAAATTCAACTATTTCGTTGAAAATTTGACTTTCTTAGTTGAAAAATGAACTATTTTGTTGAAAATTCGTCTTTTTGGTAGAAATTCATCTTCTTGGTTGCAAATTTATATTTTTGATTAAAAATTTGAATCTTCCAGTTAAATATTTTTTATTTTATTGAAAAATTCATCAGTTTGATTGAAAATTAAATTTTTTAATTTAAAATTTAACTATTCAATTTTTGCTTGAAAATTGATCTTTTTTAGTTCAAAATTCAACTATTTCTTGGAAAATTTGACTTTTTTAGTAGAAAAATGAGTTATTTTGTTGAAAATTCGTCTTTTTGGTAGAAATTCATCTTCTTGGTTGGAAATTTATATTTTTGGTTTAAAATTTGAATTTTCCAGTTAAATATTCTTTATTTTATTGAAAAATTCATCAGTTTGATTGAAAATTAAGTTTTTTAACTGAAAATTTAACTATTCAATTTTTGCTTGAAAATTTATCTTTTTTAGTAGAAAAATGAATTATTTTGGGAAAATTCATGTATTTTGTTGAAAATTCGTCTTTTTGGTAGAATTTAATCTTCTTGGTTGCAAATTTATCTTTTTAGTTGAAAATTTTGAATCTTCGAGTTAAAGATTCATCATTTTAGTGACAAATTCATCATTTTGGTCAAGATTTGAGTAGACAGACACCCTGATAAATAACTTGAAACCATAATCATAATTGTGAAAATGCAAATTTTCAGACACGTTATCCAGCAATAGAAAATCCAGACAGATTGCGAGAACACATAGAGGAATTTCTCGATAATGTTTTCATGACTGACAGTGTTTTACTTTATGCCCCAAGTCAAATAGCATTATCTGCTATTCTTTCTGCGGCTTCCAAAGTAGCATCTAGTTTGGATAGTTACGTCACTGATATCTTGTTCTCCAGAGATCGTTTGGGAGGAATAATCGAAGCAGTCAGAAGTAAGATTTATGAACATTCTTTACAGCGAAATTTTTTTAGCTTTTCTACTTTTTTTCTGACTTATTAGAGATGAAAATATCCACCGCGATAAAAGAAAAACCTGGAATTGTCAGGCCTTTTTTTTAAATCAGGAAATATTTTCGAAAGCGTGCTTAAATTTATTTAAAATTAAAATTGTATTAAAAATCATATAACAATGTTTTTCAGTTTAAAAGTAGCTTAATATTTTAGTCAAAAATTTTACTGTTTGTTCGAAAATTCGTCTTTTTTGGGAGAAAATTAATCTTCTTGGTTTAAAATCCATATTTTCGGTTAAAAATTCAACTACTTGGTTGAGGTTAAAAATCTTTTGTTAAAAATCTTTTTTTGGGTTGAAGATTCATCATCATTTTAATTGAAAATTCATCTCTTTGGTTGAAAATTTAATAATTTCCTTAAAAATCCATTGATGTTATTTTCTTTTTTTTTTGAAAATCATTTTTTTGAACTAAAAATTTAACTGTTCCAATTCAAAATTAATTTTTGAAACTGAAAATTTAGCTTTTCAATTTTGCTTAAAAATTTGTCTTTTTTAGTTAAAAAATCATATTTTTTGTGCAAAATCAATCTTCTTGGTTGAAAATGCACCTTTTAGCTTCAAAATTCATCCGTTTGATTGCAATTTTATATTTTTTTTATTAAAAATTAAAATCTTTTTTGGTTGAAATATAAGCTATTACATTATTCGTTAAAATTCATTTTTTTGTTGGAAGATTCATCATTTTAATGGAAAATTCATCTATTTGGTTGAAAACTCAACAATTTCCTTAAAAATCCCTTGTTTTTTTTTTTGTTTTTTTTTTAGATGAAAATAATTTTTTTAAACGAATAATTTAACTATTCCAGTTGAAAATTTAACTCATTTTTAAATTCGTTTATCAGTTAAAAATTTTGTTTTGACGTGAAAAATTAAACTAATGCAGTTCAATATTCCATCATTTTAGTTAAAAATTCTTCTGTTTGGTCAAAAATTCGTCTTTTTGGTACAAAATTAATATTCTTGGTTTAAAATTCATATTTTTTGTTAAAAATGCAACTAATTGGTTAAAGGTAAAAATCTTATTTTTCTTCAATCACCTTGGGTTGAAAATTCATCATTTTGACTAAAAATTCATTGCTTTGGTTGAAAATTGTATATTTTCCCTAAAAATCCGTTTTTTTTTTGGTTCGAAAATCATTTACTTGAACTAAAACTTTGACTATTCCAGTCGATAATTTAACTCTATTTTTTTGAAAATTCGTTTTTTTGTAAAAAATTTTGTCTTGTCGTAAAAAAATTAAACAAATCCAATTCAATATTTTATCAGTTTAGTTAAAAATTAATCTCTAGTTGAAAATTAATTTTTTAAACTGATAATTGATCTATTCAATTTTGCTTCAAATTTCATTTTTTGGGTTGAAGGTTCATTATTTTAAATTAAAATTCATGTCTTTGGTTGAAAATGCAATAATTTCCTTAAAAATCCCTTGTTTTTGTTTTGTTTTTATGGTTGAAAATTATTTTTTGAGTTGAAGATATATTTTTTTTCATTGAAAATTCATCTCCTTGGTGGAAAGTTCAATAATTTCCTTAAAAGACCATTGTTTTTTTTTTTTTTTTTTTTTGAAAATTAGTTTTTGGGTTTAATACAAAAATAAATAATATTACATAAAATGAAAATAAATAAAATTAAATACAAAGATTCTATCAATTTAGTTGAAAATTAATCTCTAGTTGATTAATTTTTTAAACTGGAGATTTACCTATTCAAGTTTGCTTTAAATTTATGTTTTTAGTTGAAAATTCGTCTTTTTTTTATTGAAAATTAATCTCCTTATTTTAAAATTCATATTTTTCGTTAAAATGTCAACTACTTGGTTGAGAGTATTTTTGTTGTTGTCGAAAATCATTTTTTTAATCTAGAAATTTAACTATTCCAGTCGAAAATTCAAATTTGTTTTCTGAAAATTCGTTTTTTACTTAAACATTTCATTTTGACGTGAAAAATAAGACAAATCCAATTGAATATTCTTCTACTTTAGTAAAAAAAAATTATCTCTAGTTGAAAATTAATCTTCTTTGTTTAAAATTCACATTTTGGTTAAAAATTCAACTATTTGGTTGAAGGTAAAAATCTTTTGTTAAAAATAATTTTTTAGGTTGAAGATTAATCATTTAAATTGAAAATTCATCTCTTTGGTTGAAAATTCAATAATTTTCTTAAAAATCCGTTTTTTTTTTGGATGAAAATCACTTTTTTTAAACTAAAAATTTAACTATTCCAGTTGAAAATTTAACTCTTTTTTTTTAATTCGTTTTTTAATTAAAAATTTCATTTTGAGGTGAAAAATTAAACTAATCCAGTTCAATATTCCAACATTTTAGTTGAAGATTAATTTTTTTAATGGAAAATTCAACTCTTGATTAAAAATAAATTTTGCACTTTACAGATGAATTTTCAACAAAGAAGATTAAATTTATCCCAAACAATATCAATTTTCCACAAAAAGTAGAATAGTTAAATTTTCAGTGAAAAAAAAAATAATTTTTAATTTTAAAAACTAATTTTTAACCAAATATTTGAATTTTTAAAGAAATTTCCAATCTAACACTTAAATTTTTAACCAAAGAAATTAATTTTGAACCAAAAAGTTGAATTATTCATCAAGATTAATATTCTTCCACAAAAGGCGAATTTTCAACCAAATTCAATCAAATAGTTATTTTTCAACTGAAGAAGATAAATTTTTAATCAAACATAGAATAGTTAAATTTTCAGTCAAAAAAAGAAAATTTTAAAAACAAAATAATGTTCAACATAATAGTTAAATCTTGAACAAAACAAAAAGGTTTTTCTAAAATAAAATGGGTTAACTAAAATAATAAATACCCAACTAAAAAAAAAAAACATTTGAGAAAGTAGTTTCACTCTCAACTAAGTATGCAGTTGAATTTGCAAAAAAAAATTAATTTTCAACCAAAAAAAAAAACGAATTATCAAAAAAAAAACAAAAAAAAACAGTTGAATTTTTGATAAAAAACAAAGACTTTTTAACAAAATTATAAAATTATAAAATCATAAAAAATTTTATAATTATTTTTTAAAACAAGTAGGGGAAATAAATAAATTCCTTGCATTGAATTAGTTTCAAATTTGAGGATTCTATAAAAATGTAAGGGTCGAAAAAGGATTTGCGACAATAAATTATCTTTCAATGTTATTAAAGTATAAAATAATAATTGATGATTAAAGTCACTCACCATTTTAATTGCTACATGCTCGTTATTGTAAAGGTTTTTTCCTGTAACAGAATAAAAATAAACAAAATTAGTGAAAAATATCAAGTTAGGTGATAAGAGATAAAATGTATTATTATTCGAATTGCCAACGGATTACAAATTACACACAAGAGGATAACTGCATGTCTCTCTAAACGGTTATTAAAATCGATCGTAAATAACATAAATTACCCCTGTTGTCGCTATAATTAGAGTTACCAGGTTTGTAACCAATTATCACATTACATGTAATTTTTAAACAAAAAAGAAGCATCTAAGACAAATCTACTTAAACAAATAATCAACCCGATTACGTAACTTTTTTAATTTATGAATTTTCTGCAACATTAATTCTGTATATCCAAATTTCTAAATAAATAATTTTACTTAATCAAAAAATGTATTTCTATATGTTACTAAAAATTAAATTATGGGCAAAAACTTATTTTGAAGAATTCTAAATAAATTTTTTTTAAGTTTGGTTTTTATTTTAAAATAATAATTTTGAGTTTGAAAGATTTCAAAATGTGTGGAAAAAGAATATGGAAGACTTTAGGACAATTTTTTTTTATTTTGTCAGACTTTAAAATTTTTTAGTTAAACTGAATTTTGCAGGGTGTCAAGAGAATGGAAAAATGTCCTAAAGATTCATTGAAAAATTTTAAATGATAGCTTTGTAATGAATTCTAAAAAAAAATTGAAAAAGATTAGAAAACATTTTTAATTATTTCCTAAAATTGTTAAAGAGTGTAAAAGATTTTAAATCAAACTTTTGCCATTTTTCCACATTATATAATTTTAGAAGCAAATTTGAGTAAGTTTAAGAGATATTTAGAATTTTTGAAACGACTCAAATATAATTAAAACTTGTAAAGATTTGTTAAGAATTTTATAAGAGTTCACGAAAAGGAGAACAAATTGGTTAGGTTCATAGAAAAGATTTAAAAAAATTTATTTTGAAAAATTAATATCAAGAGATTAATTAAAAAGACTTCAAAACATTTCAAAAGATTTCCCAAATTGTCAAAGAAGAATTTGAAAGATTTTAAGGCAATTTTTTTAATTTTGCAGAATTTAAAAAAAAATCAGGAAAAATTTGAATATTTTTTCAAGATTAGAAGGTTTGGAAGCTCTGACAAAATTAAAAAAAAGATTTTTCTCAATATTCGTGTGAAAATTTTAAATCATGTTTTATTTTGAAAAAAGTACTTAAGAGAAAATTGAAAAAGGTTTTCGAACATATCAAACGATTTCCTAAAATTTTCGGTTGAAAAGTGTACTATTAAATTTTTGGTTAGGAAAATTGCACAATTTGAAAGTCATACTTCTTGGTTGAAAAGTCAAAAAATTCGTCTTTTTTTGTTTGGAAACTCAACAATTTGATTGCAATTTTTTTTTCTTTCTTGACTAACAAATTTTCCTTTGGTTAAAAATTCAAATATTTTGTTGAAAATTCATCTTTTTCATTTGAGAATTCATCTCTTTATGTAGAAATTTCAACTTTTTTGGTTAAAAATGCAACTTTATGGTTAAAAATTAACTTTTTTGTTGAAAATTTATATTTTTGGCTCGAAAATTCAACAATTGGTAGAAAATTTCAGCTACTTGATTCCAAATTTATATATTATTATTCCCGTGTTTTTTATTTAAACAACACGTTCTTTTGTTGGAAATTCGTCTTTTTGATAAAAAATCAATATTTTTGTTAAAAATGCAACTATTTGGTTGAGATTTCGTTTTTGTTGTTTAAATCTGTTTTTTATATCAAAATAAAATCTTTTTTTCTTTTAAATATCGCCTATTAATTTTGTTGTTGAAAATTTTATATTTTTAAATTGAAAATACAAGCCCTTGGTTAAAACTTTTTTCAAAATTAATTTTTTTGGTTAAAAATTAATTTTCTTGACTGCAAATTTAACTATTTTGTTTAAAATTCAACGGATTAGTTGAAAATTACCGTTTAGTTAAAAAATAATCTATTTTAGTTGAGGATTCAAGTATTTTGTTGGAAACTCGTTTTTGTTAGTTACATCCAATTGTTTTTTATTTTTAAGTACAATATTTTTTTATTGAAATATTAACTATTATATTTTTCGTTGAAAATTCATCTCTTTAGGTTGAAAATTAATATTCCTTGGTTGAAACTTGAACTTCTTTTTTAAAAGTTAATTTTTTTGATCGACGATTATTAATTTTAGTTTAAAAACTTTTTCGTTATGAAAAATTAATTTTTCTAACTTATAATTTAACTATCTTGATGAGTACGTTTTTTAAAATTGAAAATCAATTCTCTTGGATGAAAATTTAACTACTCCACTTTTGGTTTAAACATATCAAATTAAATTTTGTTGTTGCAAATTAAACTCTCTTGACGTTAATTGATTTTTTTGATGAAAATTCATATTTTGGTGTGGAAAACTAAATTTTTTTGTAGTAAATTCGTCTTTTTACTAGAAAATTCAACCCTTCGGTAGAATAATAAAAAATTTGGTTGAAAATTAACTTTTTTTTTTAAATTCACTTTGTCGGAAATTTAACAATTTGGTACAAAATTCAACTATTTGGTTAAAAATTTATGTATTATCTTGAAAATTCGTATTTTTGGTAAAAAAAAACAATTTTGTATTAAAAATGTAACTGTTTAGTTGAAAATAATCTATTTTAGTTGAGGATTCAAGTATTTTATAGAAAATTCGTTTTTGTTAGTTACACCCAATTGTTTGTTATTTTTAAGTAAAATATTTTTTTATTGAAATATTAACTATAATATTTTTCGTTGAAAATTCATCATTGTAGGTTGAAAATTAATATTCCTTGGTTGAAACTTGAACTGCTTTTTTAAACGTTAATTTTTTGTACGACTGTACGACTGTACGACTGTAAGACTGTACGACTGTACGACTGTACGACCGTGCGAATGTGCGACTGTGCGAATGTGCGACCGTACGACTGTGCGACTGTACGACTGTGCGACTGTACGACTGTGCGACTGTACGACTGTACAACCGTACGACCGCACGACCAATTTGATCCCAAAATTGGATCCAAATGATATGCAAGGCTGTTATATGGATCTTTGATTTTCAATTTGAATAGCAAATTCTACATTGAAATTTTGAAACTGAGCTTCCGAAAAAATTTTCTACATTCTTTTTAACGAAAAGACATTAAGTTTCAACAAATACTTAAAATACGTAGATCTGAAGAAATACTTTTTTAAATTCAAAAATAATAATTTGCAGAGGAATAGAAATTACAAGCCCAATATACGGAAATCCGAATTTTTTTTCCGCCCTGAAAATAAAAATTTTCCAAAACATTGCTTCTTGATATATAGAAACACTTTTGATAACAAAATTATTTCCACCGTGAAATATTATTTTCTTTGTTTTTGTTGAAAATTAATTTTTGTAACTGAAAATTGAAGTATTTTAGTTAAAGATTCATTACATTTATTTGAAATCCACCTATTTTTGGTTGAAAATTAATTCTTTTTCGTTGAAAATTATCATATTATATTTTTGTTTGAGAATTAATCTTCTTTGGCTAGAAATTTTTTTTTAATTCAATTATTTGTTTAAAAATTCAACATCTTTGTTATAAAGTGATTCTTTTTGCATTAAACTATTTT
Source organism: Andricus grossulariae (assembly GCA_011634705.1). Classification (NCBI taxonomy): domain Eukaryota; kingdom Metazoa; phylum Arthropoda; class Insecta; order Hymenoptera; family Cynipidae; genus Andricus; species Andricus grossulariae. The sequence goes on from JAABKJ010075445.1 coordinate 2,185,898, forward strand.
GTTAAAAATTCTTACTTTTTGTTTAAATTAATAATAAGAAATGATAATAAATGTTTTGCTGAAAATTAATATTTTTGACTGAAAATTTAAGTATTCCATGTTTAGTTGAAAATTTTTCCTTTTTAGCTAAATCTTCAACTATTTCGTTAAAAATTCATGCTTTTTGTTGGAAATTGTTTCTTTTCGGCTTCAATTCAACTGTTTATGATTATAGATTAAATTGGTTTTGATTGGCTTATCACATTATTTATTGATTAGAAATTTCCTCTTTTTTTAATTTATCTTTTTTAGTTGAAAATTCAACGGTTTAGTTGAAAATCCAACTGCCTGGTTCAAAGTTGACCTCCTTTGTTAAAAAATAATTTTTTTGATTAAAAATTTAATTATTTTTTTATTTTTATTTCCGCCCTTTTTTTGTTTGGAAATTTATATTTTTAACTGAAAATTTAGGTATTCCATCTTTAGTTGAAAATTTTTCTTTTTCAATTGAAGATTCAACTATTTCGTTGACAATTCATGTTTTTTGTTAAAAATTTATCTTTTTTTGTTAGTTGAAAATTCAACTGTTTTGTTGAAAATCCAACTTTTATTTTAAGTTGTCCTCCTTTGTTGAAAAATAATTTTTTATTATAAATTTATTATTATAAATTTGTCTTTTTTGTTTAGATTTGACTGTTTATGATTATAAAATTAACACCTATTTTGATTAAATTATCACAATGTTTAATATTGAAGAATTTCCCTTTTTTAGTTAAAATGTAGCAATTTCGTTCAAACTTTATCTTTTTTAGTTGAAAATTCAACTGTTCGGTTGAAAATTCAACTGCTTGATTTAAAGTTGACCTCCTTTTTTGAAAAATAATTTTTTAAATAAAAAATTTAACTATTTTTTTTAATTTACGTATTTTTTTTTATAGAAAATAAATATTTTTCACTGAAAATTTAATTATTCCATCTTAAGTTGAAGAATTGTCTTTTTTAGTTGAAAATTCAACTGTTTGGTTGAAATGCCAACTACCTGGTTTAAAGTTGAACTCCTTTATTGAAAAATAATTTTTTTTTCTTGAAAATTAATATTTTCAACTGAAAATTTAAATAAGCCATCTTTAGTTGAAGATTTGTCTTTTTTAGTTAAGAATTCAACTATTTCGTTAAAAATTCGTTTTTTTTAAATCTGTCTTTTTTTGATAGAAAGTCAAACTTCTTGATCAAAAATCCATCTTTTTGGTTGAAAATTCACCTTTTATTTTTTTTAAATTAATATTTTTAACTGAAAATCTACGTATTTCATTTTTGTCAAAATTTTATTTTATTTATTTTAAAATTCAACAATTGGATTGAAAATGCATGTATTGTATTGAAAATTTATCATTTTAGTTGAAAATTAAAGAACTTAGATGAAAATTATACTACTTGGTTGACATCGTTTTTGTAAAAAATTCATTTTTGTTGTTGTTGAAAATTCATTGTTTTAGTTAAAAATTCATCTCTTTGTTCAAAAATTTTAATATTTTGTTGAGATTTTCTTTTCTTTTTTATGCCAAACATAATTTTTTTTATTCAAAATTTAATTATGCTATTTTTTGTTAAAAATTCAACTACTTTGTTGAAAATTAGAATTTTTTATATTGAACATTAACTCTTATAACTGAAAATTCACCTATTTTATTTTTTATTGAAAATTTATCCAGTTTATTTGAAAATTCAAAAACTTGGTTAAAAGTTGAAATCTTTTCTTAAAAATTCGCTTTTTGGTTGAAGATTCATTTTTGTTCAAATTTGATATTTTTGGTTGAAAATTTATCTTTTTCCGTTGAAAATTTAAATGTTGGGTTAAAAATTTACACTACCATTTTTAGTTAAAATTTTTGTTTTCAGGTGAAAATTCAACTATTTGGTAGACAATTCGTGGGTTTTGTTCAAAATTCATCATTTTTTATATAAAATCAATATTTTTGGTTGAAAATTGACCTTTTTTGTCGAAAAATCGCGTTTTTCAAAATTAATTCTTTTTCCTAATTCTTTCTTGGTTATAGGTTTTTTTCTATTTGCAAATTCCGAAATTGATTTGAAAATTTATTAATTTTTTAGTTGAAGATTTATCGTTATAGTTAAAAATTCATCTCATTGCTTGACAATTTCACTATTTTGCAGAATTTTTGTTTGCTTGAACACAAATTTTTAAAATTTTCAACTTAAATATGCACTTTTTGATCCGAAATTTATCTTAATTAGTTAAAAATTCCACTACTTGTTTGAAAATTATCCTTTATCGAAAATTAATTGAATTTTTTTTAATTGAAAATTAATTCTCTCGAGTGAAAACTTAACTATTTCATTTTAGGTTGAAAATGTAACCTTTTATTTAAAAATTCAACAAATTTATTGAAATTTGTAATCTTTTGTTGAAAATTGATGTTTTGGTTCAAGATTTATCATTCAATTTAAAAATTCATCTCTTTGATTGAAAATTCGCTTTTTTGGTGAAAATTTTGTTTTTTAATTGGAAATCTAACTCTATTCCAGATAAAATGTCATTATTCAAACATGAGATAAAAATTCAACTATTTTTAACTTAGAATTCTACTATTATATTTTTCGTTAATAATTAATCTTTTTGGCTAAAGTTTTGATTATTTTTTGTTGAAAATCTTACTATTTGGTTGAAAATGATCTTTTTTGTTGAAGATGAACATTCTTGTTGAAAATTCATATGTTTGGTTTGAAAATTCAACTAAATGATTAAAAATTACCTTCTTTCTCGAAAATTTATAAATGAAAATTTGATAACCTATTCTAGTTTAAGATTCATCATTTCAATTGAAAATTGATCTCTTTGGTTGAATATTGAACTATTTTCTCAAAAATTCGTTTTTTGTATTTAAAAATTTATTTTTAAATGAAAATTTAACTATTTCATTTTTGGGTAGTTTATGTTTTAAATTAAAAAAAAAAACATTTTTCAACCAAAAATGAAATAGTTTCATTTTCAGTAGAAAAAAAAAAATTTCAACAAAATAGTTCAATTTTCAAGCACAGAAATTAATTTTGAATTAAAATCAAGAATCTTCAACTAAAAATATGAATTTGTAACAAAATGGTTAAATTTTTAACCAAAAAGATGAATTTTAAACTAAATTTGTGAATCTTCTGCCAAAAAAAAATGAACTTTTAACCAAAAACATTAATTTTCTGCTAAGAAAATACGATTTTTCAACAAAAAATATGGATTTTCAACTAAGAAAGATAAATTATCAACTAAAAATGAAAGAGTTCATCAAAAAAATAGTCCATCATCAAAGTAGTTAAATGTTCAAAAACAAAGAAATAAATTTTTTCCCAAAAAGATGAATTTTCAGCTAAAAGAGCTAGATTTTCAAAAAAAGAAACGAATTTTCTTCCAAAATAATGAATTTTCAAGCAAAATAGTTTAATTTTCTAGAAAAGAAATTAATTTCCAACAAAAAAGATAAATTCTCAACCAAAAAGATGAATTTTCTATCAAAGAGATGAATTTTCAACTAAAATAATGAATCTTCAACCATGAAAATGAATTTTGAACCATGTAGAGGAATTGTTAATCAAATACATAAATTTTTAATTAAGAAGATTAATTTTATACAAAAAATATATTTTTTTTTAACAAAAAATATGGATTTCCAACTAAAAAAGATCAGATTTCAACTCAAAATGTAACAGTTCAATTTTCAATAAAAAAAATTAATTTTCAACACAATAAAAAAAAAAGTTAAATTTTCAAACCAATCAAATTTCAAATTTAAAATCAATTTTTAGTTGAAGATTCATAATTTTAGTCGAAAATTAGTGTTTACGAAGAAAATTATTTTTTTTTTATTAAAAACTAAACCTTTGGGTTAAAATTTCATTTTGATGTTTAATGATTCATGATTTTAATTCAAAAATCATTTCTGTGGTTGGAAATTCAACTATTTTGTTGAAAATTTGTGTTTTTTTTATTTGAAAATGAAACTATTCCATTTTCAGTTGAAAAATATATTTTTTGTTTGAATTTGATAATTGAACTATTTGGCTGAAAATAAGTTTTACTTTTTTGGTAGAAAATGAATCTTCTTGGTTGAAAACTTATATTTTTGGTTGGAACTTAATTTCTTTGAATAAAAAGTTAACTATTTTACTTGAAAATTTTTCTTTTTGGCAGCAATTTTTTTTTGACATTTAATTGTTTCAAATAAAAATTGAACTAGTGCATTTTTAATTACAAATTTATCTTTTTTAGTTGAAGATTCATGATTTTAATTCAAATTTAATTTCTGTGGTTGAAAATTTCAGTATTTTGTTAAAAATTCGTTTTTTCAAAAGTGAAAATGAAACTATTCGATTTTTGGTTGAAAAATAGATTTTTTCCTTAAATTTGAAAATTCAACTATTTGGTTGAAAATAATTTTGACTTTTTTTGGTAGAAAATGAATCTTCTTGGTTGAAAATTCGTCTTTTTGGTTGGAAATTAATTTCTTTGGATGTAAATCGATCTATTTTACATGAAACTTAGTATTTTTGGTGGAAATGTTGTTGTTGACCTTTTATTCTTTTAAATAAAAATTAATCTTTTTTAGTTGAAAGTCCATGTTTTTTGTTGGAAATTCATATTTTTGGTTATAAATTCATCTTTTTAGTTGAAAATTCAATTATTCATTTGAAAGTTTCTGTATTTGGTTTAAAATTAATCTTTTTTGGTAGAAAATTAATCTAGTTTCTTGAATATTTGTCTTCTTGGTTGAGGATTCAACTATTTGCTTAAAAATTTAACTATTTTGTTGAAAATCACATTTTTTTGTTAAAAATCGAATTTTTTTGTTGAAAATTTAACTTTTTAGTTAAAAATTTAATTATTTTGTTGAAAATTCAACTCTTTGGTAGAAAATTCAATTTTTTTTGTTGAAAATTCGTTTTGTTGTTGAAAATTAGTTCTTTTTGCTGAAAGTCTATCTTTTAGTTTAAAATTCAGCTATTTGGTTGAAAAGAAGTTTTACTTTTTTGGTGGAAAATGAATCTTCTTGGTTAAAAACTCATCTTTTTGGTTCGAAATTTTTTCTTTGTTCGAAAATTTAACTACTTAACTTGAAAATTTGTTTTTTTGGTAGAAATTTTTTTCTTTGAAATTTACTTGTTTCAAATAAAAATTGATCCAGTTCATTTTTACTTGGAATCTTATCTTTTATAGTTGAAAGTCCATGTTTTTGTTGAAAATTCATATTTTTGGTTAAAAATTCATCTTTAAAAAAAAAAATTAATTTTTTTGGTTGAAGATTCATGATTTCAATTCAAATTTAATTTATGTGGTTGAAAATTCAAGTATTTTATTAGAAATTCGTTTATTCAAAAGTGAGAATGAAACTATTCCATTTTTTGTTGAAAACTGTATTTTTTAATTAAATTTGAAAACTCAACTATTTGGTTGAAAATAAGTTTTACTTTTTTTATTGAAAATTTAACTATTTTACTCGAATATTTGTTTTTTATTTGTAGAAATTTTGTTCTTGTTGACATTTAATTGTTTTAAATAAAAATTGACCTAGTTCATTTTTAGTTGGAAACTTATATTTTATACTTGAAAATTTATGTATTTTGTTGAAATTTATATTTTTTCTTAAAAATTAATCTTTTTCATAAAAAATTAATTTTTGTGTTTGAAGATTCATTATTTCAGTTGAAATTTCGTCTTTTTGTTAGAAAATTCATCTTTTTGTTTAAAAAATTAACTGCTTTGTCACGAATTAATTTTTTTGGTCGAAGATTCATCACTTCAATTGGAAATTTATTAATTTTGTTGTTGAAAATTTAGATTTTTTTTTTAACTGAAAATGAACCTATTCCATTTTTAGTTGAAGATTCATCATTTTTATTCAAACTTTATTATTTTTTTTTTGTTGAAAATTTATCTATTTTGTTGAAACTACGTTCCCCTTTGGTAGAAAATTAATTGTTTTAACTGAAAATTGAACTATTCCTTTTTTAGTCGAAAAATTATCGTTTGTAGTAGAAATTTAATTTCCTTGGTTGGAAATTCATCTTTTTGGTTGAAAATTAATTTTTTTGGTCGAAGATTCATGATTTTAGTTGAAATTTAATTTCTGTGGTTAAAAATTTAAATATTTTGTTAAAAATTCGTTTTTTAAAAAGTGAAAATGAAACTATTCCATTTTTGGTTTAAAAATGTATTTTTTGTTTAAATTTGAAAATTCACCTATTTGGTTGAAAATAAGTTTTACTTTCTTGATTGAAAATTTAACTATTTTACTTGAAAATTTGTTTCTTTGGTAGAATTTTTGTTTTTGTTTTTTGGTTGACATTTAATTGTTTTAAATAAAAATTGAACTAGTTCATTTTTAGGTGGAATTTTATCTTTTACATTTTTTATTGCATGTTTTTTGTTGAAAATTCATATTTTTTGTTAAAAATTCATCTATTTGTTTGAAAATTAATTTTTGTAGCTGAAGATTCATCATTTCAGTTGAAATTTCGTCTTTTTGTTAGAAAATTTATCGTTTTGGTTCAAAAATTAACTGCTTTCTCACAAATTCATTTTTTTGTTCGAAGATTCATAATTTTAATTGGATTTTTTTTTGAAAATCTAACTATTTCATTTTTTTTACAAAAAGCAGGTGTCCGATTCTTTTCAGCTTTATCATAAAATTTGCCCAGGCCACAGACAACATTTATTTAGAAAATCTATTGAGAAAATTTCAACCAATATTCACCATATAATAATACAATTTTGTTATTTCTTAGTAATTAAATACAAAAATAGAGTTTTTTAAGAGAAACTTAGAGTACTACATTAAAAATATTTGAATTTACACTTAAAAGAACTATAAAAATATTTTTTAAACCTTCAAAATAAAATAATTTTTCATTCTATATATTAAAAATTCAAAAAAATTTTAATTGTTACTCTTTTAAATTCTATCACTTTGAATTGTAAATATTTGATATTGAATTATTTATTATTTTGGCGAGTAAAATGTAAAATTCCGTAATTTGAATGATATATTACATTTGAGATTTCTTTAATTTAGAAGATTTATAATTAAAAATTCTGAACTTTTGATCTTTAAAATTATCAAATTTCAAGAATATTGATTTATACATCTCTAAAGTTCCTCAAAATTGAAGAATTTTCTAATTTAAATTAAAAATTGTAAAATTTTTCATTTAATATCTTTCATATTGAAAAAATTTCCATTTTATATTGAAAATGAAACAGTTTTGAATTGAAAATCGTTGAAATGAAATAATATTCAGCTACAAATTTTTCAATATAAACGGGAAAACTACCAAAAAATGCTTAAAAATTCAGGAATTTTTAATTGTAACTCTTCCTCTACCTCATATCTTCTAAATTGAAGAATTTTCCTTTTTATATCTTCAAAATTGAATGAAATATTTCCGAAAAAAATCAAAATTTCATTATTTCAAACTATAAACGTTGTTAAAAAAAAGTATATTTTCTATTGTCTTATTGCATGTCTTGAAAATTCAAGAATGTTTAATTCTAACTATTCCAAATTGTAAAACTTGGTATTGTACATCTTCACAATTGCAGAATTTTCGATTTTGAAAATTTATAATGAAAAATTGTGCAAGTTTTAAGTTTTACACGTTCAAATTCTATAATTTTGATAACTTACATTTTGAATTACTTTAATTTGGAAGAATAAGGATTTACAAAGTTTGATTTAAGCCCTTAAAAATCATCCAAATTTGAAATTTTTGATGCATACATCTTTAAAATTGAAGAATCTTCAATTGCTAGATTTTAAACAATGGACGAATTTTCAATTTCAAATCTTCAAAATTGAAGGGGAATTTATTAAAAAAATTTTAACCAATATTTACCACATAATAATATAAATTTTTTTGTTTTTTTGTAATTTCATACACAAATAGAGTTTTTCAAGAAAAATTGCTTTAATAATTTCCATTTTATCTCAGAATGTTTATAAGATGACAGACAAACATTTAAAACTAACAACAATTGGATCCCTGATTTCACCAATTTTGTTGAAAGCCGAAACAGTTAAAAAAAATTATGTATTATTAAAGGAATGGAGGAAATAATTGAAGAAATAAAAGAACTTTTTATTGTAAATCTTAAAAATTAAATGACATATTTTTAAAAGACCCTCAAAATTATATCACATTAAACTATAAACGTTCCAGTTAAATTGTGTATTATTAAAAAAAAAAAGGAAAAACTTAAAAAAAAAAAAACAAATTCGACTCTAAATCTTCAAAATTAAATTACATATTCCCAAAAAACCTTAGAAATTACATTATTTCAAACTATAAACATTGCAGTTGCATTGTGTATTAATACAGAAATAAACGAAAAAATTTAAGAATTTTCCATGGTAAATCTAAAAAAATTAAAATACATATTTCAAAAAACCTTCAAAATTACATCATAATTTCAAACTATGAAGGTTTCAGTTAAATGGATTATTATTAGAGGAATAGAGAAAAAATAAAAGAATTTTTCATTTTACATCTTTAAAATTGAACCACATATTTCAAAAAAAAAACCTAAGAAATAGCATAATATCAAACTATAAACATTCCAAAGGGAAAAATGAAAAAATTGAAAAATTTTGCATTTTAAAGCTTCAAAATTGAACTACGTATTAAGAAAAAATTAAAACTAGATTTTTTAAAACTTTAAACGTTCTAGTTGAATTACGTATTATTAGAAGAATGGAAAAACTGAAAAAATAAAAGAGTTTTCTATTTTCAATCTTAAAAATTGAACTACATATTCAGAAAAACCTGAAAAATTACAATATTTTAAGCTATAAACGTTCTATTTAAAAAGTGTATTATTAAGTGAACAGAGAAAAAAATTGAAAAAAGAAGAATTTTTTGCTGTGAGCAAAGAAGTGTGTTTAGAACAATGAAATTTTCAATTTTTTTTGTTTATTAAAATACGTATTTTAATTTTGAAGATTCGCAATAGAAAATTCTTCCATTTTTTTTCCTTCAATCAGACACGATTTAAATGGAATTTTTATAGTTGAATTGATGTAATTTTGAAGTTTTTAAAAAATATATTGTTCAATTTTGAAGACGTAAAATAAAAAATTCTTTCTTTTTTTCATGTATTCCTTTAATCATGCACAATTTAACATAGGTGTTTATAGTTTAGAATAATGTAATTTTCAATGTTTTTTCAGAATATGTACTTCAATTTTAAAAATTACAATGGAACATTCATCAATATTTTCTATTTTTCCTCTATTCCTTTAATTATACACCATTAATCTGGAATATTTATGATTGAAAATAATGTACATAATTTTTAAGTATTTTTTGGAATAACTAGTTCCAGTGTAAAGATTTGAATGGAAGATTTTTCCGCTTTTTCCCCTGGAATGTTTATAGTTTGAAATTATATAATTTTGAATTTAAAAAAAAATGTGTTTTAATTTTGTAGATGTAAAATGAAAAATTCTTCTATTCTTCCTATTTTTCTTCTATTCTTTCAATAATGAACAATTTAACTGGAATGTTTATAGTTCAAAATCATATAATCTCGAAAGTTTTTTTGGAATATGTGATTCAATTTTGAGAATGTAAAATAAAAAATTCTTATATTCTTTCGATGTTTTATTCTATTTCTTTTATAATAAACAATTTTCTTAAATGTTTATATCTTGAAATGATGATGTAATTTTGAAGGTTTTTCAAATATGTAGTTTAATTTTGAAGATTTACAATGAAACATTTTTCAGTTTTTAAGATTTTCAATTGAAGACTCTTCAATACTTAGTGTGTAAAATAGAAAATTATGCAAGTTTTAGTTCTTTTTTTCAAATTGATCAATTTCGGTAATTTAAATTTGAAAATTATTCAATTTCATAGATTTTCAATTGAAAATTCTTCCATCTTAAAATTTTCAATTGAAGGCTGCCATATTTAATGTGTCTAATAGAAAATTATGAAAATTTTAATGCTTTTTTTCAAGTATTTTCAATTTCGATGATTTAAAATGGAAAATGATGAAAATTTAGGAGATTCAAAATTGAACATTATACAATTTTGTAGTTTTTTAATTGAAAAATCTTCAATTTTAACGATTTGAAATTTGAATTTCTTATTTTTTTAAGATTGACAATTAAGATTTAATAATTTGGAATATTTATAGTTTCAAATTATGCAACTTTGAACGTTTTTTTGGTATAGTTCAATTTTGAAGATTTGCAATTGAAAATTCTTCAACATTGATATGTATAATAGAAAATTATGTAATTTTTAATGCCTTTTTTTGAAGTATTTTCAATTTCGATGATTTAAATCGTTAAAACTGATGTCACAATTTATATAATATTTTACCTTTTCACAAAGTTTCATATAAATATGTAAACATTTTGACATTTTTGCCACCATATTGGATCTGCCACTTGTGATTGGCAAATTTTGACATTAAGTTCGAAGTTTATCATCAATTTCGAAGTCAGCAACCCCAAAAACTGCCTCATACGAATTTTTATACAAACATATAAAATCGTTTAAATTGTGGCTGCCATGTTGAATCTTTCACTTTAAATATTCAAATTTTGACATCAAATTCAAATTTTAGCATCAATTTCAAAGTCAGCAGCTGAAAGGACTTCCTTATACCATGTTTCACACAAATATGTCAAATTTTTGAAATTTTGGCCGCTATATAGGATCCGCCACTTCAAGTTTTCTAAGGTTGATACCAAATTCTACATCAGCGATCCCAAAAACTTCCTTTCACCAGTGTTTTTACAAATCCGATGATTCGTTGAATTTTTTCCATTTTTTGGAGTCATTCATTCATTCAAAAGTTTAATTAAGCACTGTGAGATGTTAATGATGCTAGTCTTTCTATTTCAAGTAATTCAGTTTCAAATTGTTCATTTCTAAATATTTGTTAGAAATTCATATTTTGTCTTTGGTAAAAGTTTATTATTTTCATCAAATTGTAGTTTATTGTAGAAACTTATATATTACATATCTTACAAAAATTGCCAGTAAGGTACAGTCGAAGCATTGATGTGGATACTAAAAGTACTGTTCGTAAACATTTATATTCTTGTGTTCAAATTTGTACATTTCGACAATAAAATACCAGTATATAAAATGTAATTTTGAGTAAATTTTCCCAATATTTTAACTTTTGTGAAATCTTGTATTTTCTGGTGAGGATTTGTAATTTTATACAAAAATTTCCGTAAAATTTAAAGTGTTTCAAGGTGGGCAAAAACCCAAATAAAAAAAGTAAAATTCTGTAGTTTTCTGTAATATCTTGTAGATTGTTACGACAAAGTAGAAAGCAAATATTAATAAAATGTTGTACACATTTTAGAATTATAAAAACCTGTACTTTATTTTTAATGTTTTTACTTTTCTACAAAAAAATACAAGAAAGAATTGGCTATTTATATTTAACTGTCTTTTTTTGTTCAATTTTGTACATTTTTGTACAAAAAAGTACATGTTTTAACAACAAATTACTGTTGCAGAAATGTTGTACTTTTGTCTTTTTGGTTTTAAAAGTTGTCTCTTTGGGAAGCAATTTAATCTTTTTTGGTTGAAATATCACCTATTACTTTTTTTATGAGAATTCATCTTTCTAAGTTGAAGAGGCAAGTAGTTGGTTAAAAATTAGACTGCTTTGTTAAACAATTTTTTTTCAAAGTTGAACTATTTTTTTTGGGGTGAAAATTGTTTCCTTTTGTTGTTGTAGAATTATTAACTATTCCATTTTTCGTAATGAATCCGTCTTTTTGTTAAAGATTCAGCTGTCTTTCAAAAAATATGTATATTTGACTTCAAAATTGAACCATATCGTTCAAAACTCATATGTTTTTGGTTGAAATGTAATCTTTGTTTGATAAAAAATTCGACCACTGGCTTGAAAATTCATATTCTAATGTTGAAAATCCAACTTTCTTCTAAAAAAATCAAATATTTGATTGAAAATGCAACTGTTTTTGGGTAAACTGTCATCTTTTTTGTTTGAAAATTTTACCGTTTAGTTGAACATTCAACTATTATATTGAAAATTTAATTATTCTGTTGAAAATTTACCTATTTCAAAAAAAAGAGTAATGTTTCAAATAGAGAAATAAATTAGAAATTTTTTTAATTTGATGTGAAATTGTTTTATTTTGTTTATAAAGGATTCTGTGTTAAAAATATTACAAGAGATCAGGGGTTTTCGAAAACCCACTTTTTCAGCTATCCCGTTTTATAAAATACTTGATATTTATTTAATTAATGAAGGTATGATAAATTCCTGAAAAATAGCACTATAAAATGATGCCGTTTACATCGAGTTGAAATTCTGTGTTAACCGGCTTAATACTCGTAGATTTGTCTGTGGCCCTTGACAGAGGTGAACGATTCCACTTTTGTATAGTTTTCCAAAGAAAAATTTTTACACTTTTAACTTTATTAAGCTCAATTCATCACAACATTTATATTGTTGTACATTCGACGGCACTCAGACAAATTTAGTTACATCAGATTTCAAATTCATGGCCGCCAAAAACCCTTATGCCTTTAAAATTCCTCGAGATTGGGCGTTCCTTGCCTGTGGGAGTTTCCTTGATTTCTTCTGAAGTCATCTCTTCAACCTTGCCGCTATCCATGTTTATTTTTGTCCGTCTTGTAATTTCATACATTCCACGAAGTATTGTAATATTTCTGTCGAGTATTGCAAAGACGTCACCATTGGGCGCTGCTAATACAGTTTGTTCTTCGGTTGGCATGGGCTCAAGAACCTTATATTTTCCTCTCACTTTAATTGGTGCATCTCGAGGAAAAGTGTATTTTCGAATTTCAAATCGCCGGTTTGGATTCGAGATGGGAATAAGCCGAACAGATTTAATTTCTTCAATTTTAAGACTGCCTAGGCGTAAAGAAGGGAAACGTCTGCCAGGCGAAAGCGTGGATCTGGCATGAAGAGAAGTCTCCGAAGGAGGAGATATGGACCTGGAACGAAGAGAAGATTCAGCACGCGAAGAAGACCTGACCGGAGAACCGGGTAAATTACGTCTCGCAAGATGAAGAGACGAATCAGGAGGTGAAGAACCGCCAACACGAGAAACACCAGGAATGGGTGTGTCATTAGGTAAACCCCCGGACTCTGAACTAAACTCTGCAACAGGAAACATATGATTAACAGGGAGTCTACTCAGTTGGAAATCTTTTGCTTGCTTAGATTTTTTAAAAATAATTGTAATATTAAATTAAACAATGATGGATTCCAATCTACAGGTAAATTTAATGTATTACTGAATTCATACTTACAGTCCAAGCCGCCATATTAGATAGGCTATTTTATATATTTCTAAATAATGTATGTTCTGCCCTTATTTTTCTTACTTTGACAAATGTTTACAAACAAAAAAACACACACACACACACAAACATCAGCATTACAACTTCATAACGGTGCATTTCTGAGCATATTGAAACAAATTCTTATACTGATTACATGGAGAAACTTTTCGGGCAAATTCTAATTTGAGTATAGCTTAAAAATTCGCCTAAAATTATTGACATATTATTTTATTATATTCACCAATAGAATTGAGGATAGCCCCGAAGGATAAGACAAGAGTACAAACAATATTCATATTTTCTAGTAAGCGGAAAAACTGATGAATGTAATTAACACTGTAACTGATGAATATTCCAGTGCTTCACTAAATTAAAGAATATACCATATTACGGTTATCTCATATATGATAGGCATGACGCTTGTTTTTCTTAGAGGTTTACATTTCATTAGAGTGAGATTCAAGGGAAAACTCTTAATTAGTACAATCTTTAAAACTGATATCACAGTTTATATAATCATTTAAAAGTCATCTAAAAGTATAATGTATATAGTGGCTAATATAACGATCCATTTGAAGCTTTGTAAAACTCGTGTAAATTCAACAAGAATACAGGATCTCTACTTGATTTATGATTTTAAATTCCCGGTCAATAATAGGGTTAAATTCTGAACTTTAAACGATTGAAACCCGAAAAAGCTTTAAATTTAAATTTATCATCATGAATCATCGTGAAAGTATTAAATCTATTATCAAAGACTGCTTCATTCACGTTCATTGTCGTTCACAGGAGAGGCGGCTACGCCTTAAGCTTGGTTCACATCTCTGACATCTCCCTTCTTTTTATAAGAATAAAATACAATAAAAATACAATAATACATCTTATAAATTAAGCCTCCTCAGGAGGTTTGACAGTTCTTCCTGACGCAGTTACTGTTTGCTCATTTACTTGTTCAACTTATGTGCTAGACGAATTATTTGTATCGAATTTAGGTAACTCACATGATGCATCATCAAATGATTCTGATTCTGAATCACTTGATGAAGAACGTTCGCTATTTATCTACAAGTCAGGATTTTCGTTTTCGTTCAAATTATTTTGTTTAATCTTGTCGCCGTTACTTATTTCAATAAAATACTTTACAGATTCATAATGGTTTTTTCTTGTATGTATGCTATTTTTACGTACTATGGCAGGTTCTCTTATAAACTCTGTTTGGTAGTTTCGCTATGACAATACCTGGTGTCCAAACAGATTGCTGTTTTATTTGAACATATACGCGAGAGTTTTCTTTCAAATGTGTTAGATTAATTCTCTTTTTGCTATTGTAATATTGTTTTTGACTAATCTGACTCTTTGCAACATGTTCTTTTACTGAATTTGCGACAATTGTTCGTTTTAACAATCTATCAACGCAAGGTACCGTTTTTCTTAGCTTTCTCGACACGAGTGCTTCAGCTAGTGACACAGATTCAAAGATTGGTGTATTTTTGAAGTAAAGCAAAGCGAGATCTAAATCTTTTGCGTCTTCAAAAACCTTTTTAAACATTTTTTTAGTAATTTGAATGTGTCGTTCCGCCATACCATTTGATTGTGCATAAGTGGGAGACGATGTAACATGGTTAAATTCGTATGATTTACCAAAATTTGAAAATTCTTTAGAGGGACCTCTGTGCTACAATCTGAAATTGGAGTAATAGATATTCCATGATATGCAAAATTATGTTTCATAATCTTTATGCCAGTGTTAGGAGACATATTAATGAGTTCGCCAACCTCAACGAACTTTGAAAAATAATCTACTAACATCAAATAGTTTTCACCTTCAAGGTAGAATAGATCACTGCCTACCTTGTTCCACGGAAAACCTGGTATTTCATGCGAAATTAAAGTTTCTTTATTTCGAGACTTAGCGTATTTTAAGCAGAGATGGCATTCTGAAATTGATTGTTTAATTTGATTATACATGCCCGGCCAGTTCACCGACTCTCGAGCTAAACTGCGACACTTATGAACACCTAAATGAGTGTAGTGGACCTTATTAATCATTTTTCCCCTTAAAGTATTAGTTATCACAATACGTGGACCCCTAAAAATTGAGTCGTTGATCGCTGTTAGCTCATCCTTGTGTTTCGCGTAAACCCTGATTTTCTCAGGTATTTTCTTTTCGTTTCTTCACCATCCCGACTGTATAGTTTTCTTCAGTTCAATCAACCCACTCATCCAGAATTTTATTGGAAGGATATACTCCAGATAGAGCATCTGCTATCAATAACTCTTTTCCCGGCTTGTATTTAACCTCGAAATCATACTTTTTTAGTTGGAACAACATTCTTTGTAATCTACCTAGTTATTTATGAAGTCGCTTTTTCAAAATTGAAACCAGGGGTTGGTGGTCTGTTTCTATTAAATCTTTTTCCCTCTAAACAAAATCATGAAACCTAGTCAACTCAAAGCAGACCGCTAATAATTCTCTTTCAATTTGAGCGTAGCGAGTTTCGGTTTCTGTCATGGCTTTAGACGCGTAAGCATATAGTAAGTTATTTTGTAGTGAAACAGCCCCAAGCCCTGCTTTCAAAGCATCTACAGAGACAACCGTTTCTTTATCAACATCATAAAATTGTAATACCGATTTGCTTGTTAAAATTAATTTCAATTTTTCAAATGCTCGTTCATGTTCATCAAGCTATTAAAATTGAACATTCTTCATTAATAAACTTCTCAGATGCTCAGTTGTCTTGAAGAAACTACCAATGAATTTACTAGCTATGTATTTACTATGTCGGAGTACCTAAGATGATTTGTACGTCAATCTTGTTCTTAGGTGTTGAGATATTTAAAATCTCTTGAATTTTTTAATTGTCTGGGGTTATGCGCTTATCTGATATGCCGTGAACCAAATATTGAACAGATGTTTCACCGAATTTACACTTTTGTAAGTTGAAAGGCAATCCGTTTTTTCTAGCAACATTAAAAACTTCTTGTAATTTTTTTCATGTTCTTCTACTGTTCTTCCCCAGACAATGATATCATCAATATAAACCTCAACCTCTTCAATGTCAAAAATTAGTATAAATCTTCGCTGGAAAACTTCGGGGGCAGACGTTAGCCCATAAGGCTTTCTTAAAAATTTGTATCTCCCATACGGAGTTCCAAAAGTGCGTAAGTTTGAACTATCTTCGTCTGATTAGATGTGGTACATAAAATCCGTGCATAGCATCTAGCGTGCTAAAGTATTTCGCCCCTTTCATTTTTGCTGTAATTTGATCTAGTGAGGGAATTTCGTGATATTCCCTTTTTACGGCTTCGTTCAAGTTTTTTGGGTCAAGGCATATTCTTAATTTCCAACTAGGTTTTCTTACAACTACAAACGGATTAACCTAGTCTGAGCTACCTTCAACTTTGGTCATAATATTACTCTCAGACAACTCATTTAAACTTTCTGTGAGTTCATTAAGAATGGGTATTGGTACATTTCTGGTAGGATGAACTCTAGGTTTAGAAACTTTCTTTAAATCAATGTGATAAGGTTTTTTTCTAAGCACCCTATGCCTTCAAACAAATCAGGATTTCGATTAAATAATTGTTTGTATCTATATGTGTGATCCTCCCCTAGGGGCTGTAACACCTTGTAGTTGGTAGGGAGGCTTAAGCGTGTGGGACATGGGGGTCAAAAGGACATCGGCCTGCATGCGTATGGATATGAATGAAAGGATCCCTAGAAACGGGCTCTCCTGAATGAGAGGAAAAGGATCCCTATAAACAAGCTCTCCTGGATGAGAGGAAAAGATCCCTATAAACGGGCTCTCCTGGTATGTGGATTACGGTATGGTAGTAGGGTGAAAGAGCCTAGCTAACACGGGCCTTCTGGATCCCTGGGTCAAGGCCCCTCCCAGACCGATTTACAGTTTTGAAATCGGGACAGGAATTACCTGTGGCCCGCATAGCGACCAAGAAACAGCCCTCGTTCGTTATGGTAGTCCGCAAGCGGATATTTGAACATTGAGCGTCTCACTCAATGTGACTACCCCCCCTAAGCCATGAGCGTAGAGTGATCGTGCTCGTGGCACATTGGCACCTAGGAGTTACGAAGGTGTCCTAGGCCTCTCGGGGACACCGGACGACCTCCCCGAGTATTCAATCTTACCCCTGCATGCGGGGCTCTGCAGGGGCGGACCTTTTATTTCCCCAGCTTCTCGTGGGATCATAATGGAACACGCTAATTTACATCAAAAATCGAAGGAAGGAGGAATGGAGTTAGCGAAGGGGGGAGAGGGGTTGCGCCTTAAAGGGTCTAACGCAACTCTCTCCTCTCTATCTGTCTCTCCGGCAAGCCAAATTCAGGTGGCGGCTGTGCCCCCAGCTCCCTCGGGAGCTGAGGGTCAGCTTTCCCTGCTTGTATTCGAATTTGTATTGATAGTTTCGAAATTTATGTCGCCAATGAAGCAGCCTGGCCCCTCGATTATTGATATAGGTCATCCAGTGGACTGGCTCGTGGTCACAGGCGAGTATGAATTCTCGACCGTACAAATAGGGTCGGAAATGCTCCAGGGATAGGGTGATGGCCAAGCATTCCTGCTCTTCCTTGGGGTACCTTTCCTAACAGCTGTTCGTGGCCTTGGAAAAATAGGCAACGGGCATGTCTAGACCTTCTTCTTCTTGGGTCAATATGGCGCAGACGGCGTGGCTCGAGGCGACAGTGGCCAGCTTGAAGGTTTTTCTAAAATTAGGATACCGCAAAATCGGCTCGCTACAGAGAGTGCCACAAAGTTTATGAAAGGTTTCATCCTGTTCCGTGCCCCACTTCATTTTACATTCTCTATTATAAACCGTCGATAATAACCCGACAGCCCAAGGAATTGTCGGATGTCACGCAGGGCTCTTGGACGAAGAAAGTTTAGTATTGCTTCTAATTTGGCCGGATTTGACTGCAGCCCCTCATGGCTGATAACATGGACAAGGTATGCTACTTCCTTTTATAGAATCTCGCACTTGTCAGGCTGAAGTTTCGGGTTGGCTGTTCGGAGTGGATGCAGCAACCTTCTGATCTTCAACTATGTTTTTCTAGGTCCTTGGAGTGAACCACATGATAGGGATAAGGGTATTGAAGTGGCTAAGGAACGTAGGAGGCCGGGTATTTTTAGGAGCGGGAGGTGGATAATTTATCGGGTCCTTATCTGCGCTTGAGCCATTTCTTGTCGAATCTTGCGTCTCCATTTTGTCTTTCCTCTCCATTTGCTTCGAGCAGGGGCTAGGTGAACGCAGTCGGTCATGGGCCTCTTCCCCTGGGCGGGAGACGAGATAGGCAGAGAGGTGATTCTAGGTTCTCTTCAGTTGCTTTTACCTGTCTTTGATATGTAGGGCATGATCTAGGGCCTCGCCGAGGTCCTTGGGGTTTTTGATTCTGGTATCTACGAAGGTACCTACGTATGCGGAGGTTCACGACATTTTCGAAATACCGTTGGTATTTCTTTGTGGGGGTAAACCGTTTTTTTTAGGTGGGCGATTAGTTCATTCACCCTATTGAATCGATTGTCCCTAACACTATCACGGGCAATTCCCTTGAGCTTTCTGAGGACGACCTTAATAAACCCAGGGTCATTTGCTTCGATGATGTACTCCGTGCCATTCGTGATATCCTGAAGAAACTCCTTGAGCTTAGGGGTTTTTCCGTCAAACTGCGGAATGTGGTAAGTGCTTTGCTGAAGCGTCATGCACTCCTAACACCGAGGCCATTGCCGTAGCCGTGTCGATACTCATTGCTGGGTTTGGGATGGTTATATTGGAATTACCTCCAGGAGGTTAGTACTCCTGTTCAGATCCGTGTCATCAGTACCCCTGGGATTAGCCATTTTCAGCAGAGGAATTTTCCACTATAAATGGCTAAACAGCCTTCACGGCGCAGTTAATACCGGTGGTTCTGTTAACGCTCAGCGTGACTGCTCCGCTAAGAAGTTGGACCGAACTTAGTTCGATTGACGACGGTAGCTGTAGATCGAAGGACGGGTCTGTTTTAGCCACGTGAGGGGGGTGGGGGGTCCAATTTGAGAATCATCCCGATTTTCCACCTTCGTTGATTTAATACATAGGAAATCCATGCAGTGCTGACAGATGTTCGATCACTCGTACTCCCGCGATTCCTACTATCTGGTTTAGCCCGATCGATTCTGGGTTCGAAATTACATAAAAATGGAAATTTGCTTCCCTAATTTCTAACCCTAACTCTCCTACCACCCGCAGTGTCCTATTTCCTACTGTCAATTCGTATTCGGGGATAGATATATAGGGGACGTTAAGGCTCCCCCAGTCTATAAAGTTGTTGTTGCAGTTCCAGTTGACGACTAATTCGGCGAACCCTTCTTGAAAATCCTCGCCGTGTATTTCGACTGAAGTGGGCAGTTGCCTTGCGGCAGGGGGCACGAATTCGGTCACTAAGGGCGGCATTTATTCATTCGTTTCCCTTCGTCGCGAAAAAGGGTGTAGTAAGTTTACCACACCGGAATTTTATTCTATTTTTATTACCATCAAAATCGGTCGGCTATATTTAACTGTAATTAGGACAACCTTTGGCTAGCGACTCAGTGGTTAGCTATCCAAAGAGAGGGACTGTAATAGGCCACACCGGAATTTTCTATTATTTTTACTTCCTGGGCCCGCGTGGTATCCCTAATCCAGGATTTCGGCCTCTGGTTCCATAATGACCGTACCGTCATCAGAGATGTCACCGCTTATGGGTTCTGCGAGGGGAGTGACTTCGCGTTCTGGGTACTCGACTGCGTGATTTCGGTGGTTCTCTTCCAAGAAGGCACATCTCCATTGTTGGAGGGCTTCTTCTAGTTCTAGATCGATTGTCACGATTGGCCCAGTTCAATTCGCGTTTGAAACTACAGGTGCCGGATTAATGAGTCGGATCGTCGGCCCTAACTGCGCACACGGAGACTACCCTTTCAACGGGATGAACCAGACCAATATATATGGCCGCTGTAGGAGTTTCAGCAGTTGTCTTGTGCTTTCCACCTGACCTCCTTCATCTTTTATGAGGTCGTGGTGAGGAGTCTGTGTCTTCCGGAGGATTCATGAAAAGAATTGTAAACTTTCATAACAATAGAAGGCAATGAGGTTGCATCGGTTAGCTGGGGATTCCTGATTCTAGTTCACAAGATTAGAAACTTCGGATGCTACGACGGCCGAGGAGGTGCTCGAGGCCAGAGCGGGCGAATGGTGGGAAAGTCCGGACTGAAATTGAGTAGTTTTAGCCCAGATCCCCTTGCGGTGATTATCCGTGAAGGGAATAGTGGTGCGCCTGAATCTCGACGTGGCAACAGAGCCTGTAGCTACACGTACGCTCACAGAGCTGGAGGCTTACCGAGGAAGAATTGGAAGCTAGTTCCAATTCGGACCTTGACGTACCACTCTTCCCTACGGATCAAAATCCGGGTCAAAATTAAACATTCTCAATCTGGCCTTTCTTTATCTCCTGTTCGTGAAAGAAGTAGTGGAACGCCTGAATCTCGACGTGGCAACAGAGCCTATGGCTACAAGTACGCTCACAGAGCTGGAGGCTTCCCGAGTCGGAATCGGAAAATAGTTTCCAATTCAGACTTCACGGTACCACTCTTTCTAAGGAAAAGATAATCCGCAGTTGGATGACATGCAACTTCTATTTCCCTTGCTAGATTATAAAATTCTGACCATAAATAAACAAAACAAGCAATTTAGATAGGAACGAAATATAGGTGGAAGGCATGTTGAGTCCTGCTGAATTCTTAGTGGCTTCCGACTGGGCTTATTTTGAAAGCTTAATCTGGGCCTCTACCTGGTTCAGCAGTTTTTCAAAGAAGGACGAAAATTCGTCGTGTTAATGCCGTGTTCCCGGCAAGTTAATGCCCATGGGTTTTTGGTTTGATTTGGTGTCACTCTAACCAATTAAGGCGTGAGTACAAGGTTCAAGCTTTATTCCTGTGTGTAAACTTGAGAAACGCCATTCACAATTAAGGAAACAATAGAAAAGAACCTTTGAAACAAGTTCCAGTATTTTCGCAAAAAGCGGAAAAACTGCAAAGTTAAAAATACCTGAGCAAGTGGTGGGAGTTGACGGAACTGCGCAATTTGAAATAACCGTATACGGGGGGCTTGAAATGTTGGGGTCTTGAAATAATGACGTCTTGAAATGATGGAGACTTTACTGTATCTTTGAAACTGTACCTTCATCTTTTCTTTCTTTTAGTTAGAAAACATAGTAGAAAATTTTCTTTTATCAAACCAAAAATTCATCGGGATCGCTAGGCCGTTTGAAGTTCGGAAATAAATTTTCGTGGTTTTATTCATTTCATTATTCAAGATTTTTCTGTCACCATGTGTGAATTTTTCATATGTATTCATTGTGGAGAATTTCGTATTGTAGATGAAATCCTTTATATATGCATAGGGATGAAGGGATGCCAGGGATGCAATTCGGTTTCAGTTTCGATTCATTTGGAATCGAACCGAAGGGCCTATGACAAAGCCACCGAACGCGTCCACGGGTTGTGGATATAGGGTACATGTATCAAGGGCTTCTGTTGAATATGGTTACAATGTTGAATGTTGAATGGCACCTGGGTGAGGTGTCTTAAATGGTGATTCTGAGATACCGGACGACCTCTCAGAGTCCTCTTATCCATGCATACGGGGCTCTACAAGGACGAATGATCCCTTTTCCTAGCTCCTCGTGGGAGCTACAATAACACCATCAAACCAATAAAAAGTTGTAGATGCGGTTCAAAACGATCGAACGCGCAGAGCACCCGACAATGTGTTGGCAAACAGTGCCGATCACCCTAGAGTTCGAGGTAGTGAAAATAATTTCTCATCATATCTTCATCGAAAGATCGATTTTCAATGCCTGTAGAGCGAAGCGAAAGTGGCCGAATGCAACCGAGTTTACTTTTCCTCCCTAGGGAGGAAAAGGAATGACGTAGGGGGATGAAAATAAATAAAATGGCTCGTGATTGGTCGAAAGCAGAATCTCTCTACTGTCAGGCGATCGTTCCCTCTGTCTTTTCATCTCCGTCATAATCGCACGAGCGCTGCAGCTAACATCAAGTGCCTGCTCTAACCTCTTGTCTACTGTCAAAATATTATAGTCGATTGTTCTCAACAAAATAAATTCAGTTCGCAAACAAAGAACAATCGATCTCCGACAAAGGTATGATGAAAAATAACGTGCATAACTATAGGTGAAAACACAACGGCGAACCGGCGAAACGCTCACATTGAATGGACCAATAAGCTCAAGGACGACTTAGTAGACTGCTATGATGACAGCTTTATCCTTGTTCACGGAGGCTTTATAGCGCTCGTGCACACTCTGTCGTGCCAGAAACACCCAGAGCTTCAGCACGCTTCGCATCAGTCTTTGCGAATCCTTCTGAGAGATGATTGCGATTTCAGGACGAGTGAGAACATTGACATCCAGAGTCTTCCTAAGCTCCAAGATCTGGTTGAAATGCATGCCTTCCTTCGTGAGGATATCTTGGAGAAGTCCGACCTCTGGACCATCAATTTTTCAGTTTATGGTGCTGCGAGAGCTGTGGCTGATTCAAATCTAAGACTAAAACCGATGATGGATCAAAAGACCAAAAGATGATTGCATCAACTGAATAAGAAGTTTGAATGTGCAAGACAAAATGCGTCCCGTGTTCAGTGTATGACTGTCTACATAAAATCTGGTAGACCGTTCATGAAAAGGGTTCTAACGTTCGCCCAACAACTGATGATCTACAATCACACATTGAACAAGTCAAAGCTTCTGACAATCGAGCAGCATATTGTTGACAAAATACAGGTGTTATCTGACGCAAGGAGGAGAATGCAGAAGAGAGAGAGAGCGCGAGTGGGATGAGTCTCGGTGAATCAACAGTTTCTCGCTGACCCATCGCGCCTCTTCAGTGATCTCCCTGTTTCTGTCAAAATTCCACCAAAACCCAACGAGGTAGAGACTCCTTCAAGAGAGGTATGAAAAATCTCGAAAAGACTGCAGTTGAAAGAAGATACTGGTAATATCATCAGCTTCAAGGAGTTTTGCAACAAACTCATAACATCTGAGGCGGAATGTCCATCAATCATTGCCTAAGAGCTGAAAAAAGCACTTAGAGCACAAAGAACTTTTCCGTCGCTGGACCAGATGGTATCACGAACTTCGGGTGGAAGAAGATTACTTCTACACACCAACATCTGGCCCGCATATTCACCTCATATTTCAAGACGAAAACGCCCATTCCGCAGTGGCTGGTGTAAGGACACACTATACTCCTACTGAAAAAAGGCGACTTGTACAACTCAGAAAATTACAGGCCAATAACTTGTTTGAACACGTTGCATAAGATCTATACAGCTGTCTTAAACAACAGGATTGTCCAAAGAATTGGGCCTGTGTATAGAGGGATTGACAGGTGCATCTACAAAGCAGCAACAGCCCATCAGCGCGTCCTGTCAACGGCTTAGATTGCCTGCCGGAAAAAATTCGATTCAACCTCTCATAGACTTATCATCTGTCTCTTGGAAAGCTTGAAGGCTCATCCACACATAGTGAGATGCATAGATAAATTGATGTCCCTTTGAAAAACTAGATTTACTATCTTATCTAAAAATTATCGTGTGACAACGAACAGCGTCACCTTCCAGAGGAGCGTCCTTCAGGGCGATACCATCAGCCCTCTGCTCTTTTGCATCACACTTCTACCTCTATCTCTCGCACCACGAAATTTTTCCTGGATATCTCTCTGGCGACACTAATTATCGCGAGCATAAGGTCACTCATGTATTTTATATGGATAACCTGAAGATCTATGTTTCTGGTGCAAGCAAATTTCAACTTGCTCTAAATATCGTCAAGAAGCAAACAGGACAGATTGGTGTGGACTTTTGATTGGAAAAGTTTGCCAAGATTCATCTCAAGAAAGAAGAGATTATTGGCGTACTCGTTTGTGGTAATTCAATGGGCGAAGATCGAGGTAGATGCTTTACTTCCAAAAGCTGAAGTAAAGAACGCAGAGGTTGAAACATTCCGCCAACAGCTGCTTGACAAGAAAATGCACTGAAACTTTCACAAAAGTGTAGAAAATCAGTCCTTGTCGAAGAGCAAACTTCTGTTTTCCTCAGATCATCAGGACTTAATTCAGGTACAGAGGGTTTTATTTTCGTATGCCAGCACGGTGTCATTTCCACATTTGGAGAAATTTGTTGCGACCTCATTTTATGTCAAGAAGTTCCCAGCAATAAATACAGAGCGTGTCATTTACACGCTGAGTACATAGAACACATACTATCCGGGTATCCCACCCACGCGGGAATGACGTATCTCTACAGACATAATCTGGCCAAGAGAATGCCTTATTACCATCTCAGTCGCTCTTACGCTGTTGGCCGCGACCCAGCCCTGCCGAACGCTTCGAGGGTGATAGAGTCAATTGTCCCAAACGAGAAGTTCAAATTTTTCTTCAACTACGATTTTCGGACAGCAGTCTCCATTGCACACTCGAGGCCTGGCTCCGACGGACTACAACATCACTGCCAAGGAGAAGGAAGAGGAGGAGAGGTATCAAGACCTTAAAAGAGAGTTCCAACGACTGTACCCAAAATATTCTGTAAAATCATTGATCTTGTGATCAGTGCTCTCGGAGGTGCGAAACTATCACTGGTTTATAGCCTTAAAGCCATTCCCGCCTGCCAAAAATATGCCACGGCACTTGCGAGATGGATGCAGAAAGCTGTCATTCTTGGGTCGCTTCGTGTCCTCAAAACTCCACTTGGGCCCATTAGTATCCAAGGTCTTTGTTTCAGGCTTCATTCACTCTGCTCACATTCTTTTTATAAACTATATAATCATGTATTGCCATTTTAGCTTTCTTTGATATATTTTTACTTATGAAAATGGACCCTGATCTACCGATAACCTTCAGACCCTCGTTTATGTGCCTATCTATCTCCTCATCTATCTTCCCGTCACTAGTGAGTAGGCTACCTAGATATATGTACTTATCAACTTGTTCTAATCCCTCATCATTTAGGACGATGTTGCACATTGTTGTCTCACCTTTTCCTCCAAACACTATGGTTTTTGTTTTATTTACGTTAATTTTGAGGCCCCTGTTTTTCATGTTTGTATTTAGTTTGCTCCGTATTCTTTGTAAGTCTTCAATTGATTCTGCTATAACAACCTTGTCATCTGCGAAAGCTAACCCACGTACCCTCACTGTCTCGAGTTATATACCTTCTTCGTCGAAGAAGGCCATTCTTAGTGATTTTTTTGAATAATAGACAAACTACAGTTTTCAATTTGATCAATTTAAAACTATAAATTTACAAAGAATACAAATTTACAAAATAATAAAACCAATTTTTTTAATTCGAAGGAAAATCAGACAACTCAAATTTTGTATTCGAAATGATAATTTCTCGAGCTGGAAAAGGGAAGGGAAAAGTTCTGTCGCACCCTATCCCTTTCCCAGCTTTATTATTTCTTTACAAAAATTGTGAGAATTATTCTATTTGAAAATTTATGATCAAAAAGTCTTTTCTATTCATTCGTCAACATTGAATTATGTCGTTGAAAAAGTTTTTCTGTTTAAAACAGATGTTTTAAATATTATAAATGAGCATAACTTCCTTAATCGTCAATAAAGTGTATTAATATTATAGATCAATCGATTTGCCTTGAATCAAGGAATCTTTCCCGTTTTCGCATCAATTGTGAAGTATGTTAGTGAAAAAAGTTTTACCATAAAAACCCGTGTTTTAAAATATTATATTACCATAGCTTCCTTACTCTTCAATAAGATGTATCCATATTATACTAGGTCAATCGATTCGTCTTGAATCAACACAATTTTTCTATGCTCGCATCAACTTTAAATTATGAAAATGAGAACATTTTAGTATAAAAATCGATTTTAAAAATATATTAAGTACCATAACTTCCCTATTCTATAATAAAATGTATTAATAGTGTAGGTCAATTGATTTGTCTCGAACCAAGGAATCTTTTATATTCTTGCATCAACTTTTAATTATGTTAAAGAAAACGGTTTCACTATCAAAACCCGTATTTTCAAATACTATGCATTACCATAGCTTTCTCACTCTTGAATAAAATGTACCGATATTATAGGTCAATCGATTCGTCTTGAATCAACACATCTTTTCTATTCTCGCATTGACTTTAAATTATGAGAATGAAAAAATATTTAATATAAAAATCGCTTTTAAATATAATATAAATGACGATAACTTCCACACTCTGTAATAACATGTATTAATATTATAGGTCAACCGATTCGTCTCGAACCAAGGAATCTTTTATATTCTTGCATCAACGTTTAATTATGTTAAAGAAAACAGTTTTACTATAAAAAACCGATTTTTAAAATATTATTGAATGATAAAAAAATGCCATAAATGTTTTGAGAAATACTTTGGTCAGTTTCAAGATATTAGTGGTGAAATAAGCCCTCCAAATTTCATCAATTTATCTGCAACCGTTTTCAAGTTATCGTGTTCACAAAACAGTGTGACATTCACACACAAATCCACACACACGCACACATACAAACACGCACACGCACATACACACATATCCGGACAATTGCTTAGAACATTGTATTAGAAATTTTTTAATTGAGGAAGGTTTAAGTTAATGAAATTAAAAATTTTGAAAAATGTTACCACTACAAAGCTTCCTCTGTGAGGAAGCAAAAACACGAAAAAGGAAATTCGGGGAAGCGTCTTGAAAACAGGAGAAAAAGAAGAATTCCTTAACAAAGGGGAAAAGAAGATAAAAGGAGAAAGAGTGTGAAGTCTGGAATATGAAAGTGATTTTCATACTTATTAAGTTATTATTGAACAGGGATCTTATCGATGCAGGGATCATTCGAAAAATTCGCGAACCTTGTTTAAATTTATGATTACCAACTTCTGTTACCAACCATATTTTTTGGCGAGACCCCTTCCTCCTCAAATTGGTAACGTAGTTAATGTACGTCCCCTTATCTGTATGTATACTAAACTATTTTCTTGCATCAGATTAAACGGCCACCTCTAAAATCAAAAACGACTAAAAACCTTTGAATCATCACTCTTTCCTCAAGACTCTCACTGACTTATCAAAAGGAGCAAAAAAGGAGGAATCGAGTGAGAAAAACATGGCTGAATTGGCTGGCGCGTGAAAAATTACGCGCGGCACGAATGAGAGGGGTTAGGTCGTACCTCTGATCATCGATTCCTTTCCACCTGATATTAATGCGCACCTCTTACCGTAATCTAATATTGGTTGATATATGGGGTAAGCCAATGGGGAGCCAATGAGCGCGAAAAGGTCGTAACACCGGGGGTCGCGATGGATATTTACAATTTTAATCATCATCTCTGCGTGGGACTCTCGCACCAGTCACGATGTTTTCACCCTACCCTCAAGCCTTTCACTCAAAAAGAATTTCCTCTTAAGACAGGGAAATCACGGGGAAACGTTGGAGTTATTTTTTTTTTTGTATTTCAAGACAATATCTACCAAAACCCTTACCATCAGATATATTCAAATATCTACCTTTACATTTAATTATATTTTCTCTTTATCATCACACCTTTCAAGAGCGAGGGAGTGACACAGCAGGTAAGTCAGAAGGACTGATGAAACAACTCAGCGACAAGAGGCTCGTTTTATTCCACCTCGCAATATCAACCAACTCACCCTTCAATTCTATGGGTTTCTTAAGTTTCTTTATTTTCTTTATTTCCCACTTTCCTCGCTGTTTCTGCTCTCAGTCCTTGCATTGTAATCATTCTTGGACCCTTTTATTCCTAGAGACGTAAAGAACTCGATGGGTGACGCCTACTTCGTTATTCGGTGACAAAAGGTGCCTAGTCTGCGGTAGCTTTGACCACCTGTCGCTACTTTGCCCATAATGCCGCCGACACCCGTCGGGGGTGTGACTTCGTAATGCCTCAGAACAGAAGTGTTCTATTGTACTATTGAGAATTGTTTGTGGAGAAGAGATTCTGAGATGGTAGGACTTTGATGATCTTCATAGTGTCCTCCATCCATAGTGCTACCCTCTCATGCTTTTCTCATCTGACCTCGTAAACTAATGGCTCCTGCTTTTGAGATTCACAGACTAAAGTGGGTTTCACCTTCACAGCACTTTTAGTGTGAAAAGCAGGTAGCCTATATATAACTTTCAAATTAGTTTGCGGACAAAGGCGATATTCGTATTTTGGGGTCCAAGAATGATGAGTGGAATGGCATTTCTGGAAATTTGGTATTGGTATCTTTCGTGAATTAGGCGGAGAACATCTGTTAAAATACAAAACCCAGCGAAAATATGTCCTATATAGTAATGAGCGGCAAGTTCTTTTGACAATACATTCATAGTTACCTTTTAAAAGTGAAGCTGAAAACTATTATTCCTTCATGTACACATGCTGTATATATATATATATATATATATATAATTAAATCAGGGAGCAACTTTTTCTCAATATTTCGTTTTTATTATTAAAAATAAATGTTTGCCAACAAAAATTCTAATAGAAAAAAGTTTCACATTCTTATTCCCTACAATTCTAAATTTTCAAAAAATTTATTTTTCGATTTTGAAAATTTTCTTTTTTTGAAACCATCGGACAATACTTTTACGCGTTTTCGAGTGCCGGGCTAGTTCTTGCACCCGGCGGCTCAATTATTTGGCCTCAATTAAAAGAACCATTAAAATATTTATAAGCAAACCATGCAGATTGGAAACGTATCTTGAGCTTAGTTTCTCTATTTAACAAATTTTTGTTGAGATCGAAATGAAATCTACTTTCTTATGAATCTTTTTATGCAAAGAAATCAGAGCGTGAAAAATATTCACAATATAAAATTAGATTTCTAAACTATAGTTGACCTCGAAACATATTGGGTTCCTAGTAGTGTAAAAAAGACTGAGAAAAAAAAGGAAAAAGTGGTTTTGGTTGACTTTTTCCTTTTTGTCCCTCTTTTCCTTTGTTATGTATACAGTGGCGTAGCCGGGGGGGGGGGGGGGGGGCTAAATTTGGTAATCGCATCTGTTTTATGACAGTTCTGTTATTTGCCATAAAGGCTAATGAGAAAGAGGGGTTGTATAGAGTATAGATACCATAATAAACTAGTGTCTATTCTTCATGTTACCTGCGAAAATGAAGGCAGTAAAGTGTACATTTCCACGTTTAAAATTAATTAAACTCGAAGGCCAATGCCATAAAATAAGATTCTAGCACCCTCAAGATTTAATTATAAGAATAGCTTTGTCCTAATCCAGAACAACTATCTGAAAGGTAGAAATTTGCAAGTGGATCATAAATCAGGAAGGACCTCATTGTAGGCTTAAGTAGTCTCAGAATGAATTGGAAATTTGTTTTTCGAATTTTATGCATATCACCCCCAAATTTTTTCGAATCCTCCCCCCAAAAAATGTGTGTGTTTTTTAAAATTACATTTACAGGTTCCGCAAGCCCCATGAATTTTAACGCGTATTCCCCATAAGAAAAAAAGACGTTTTTGTACATTTTATTCAGAATCGTCAATATTAAGTGTATCGAGTTTAAACTCGACATTTATTGTAACAATTAGCAATTGAATACGAATAAAAACTTATTTTTTAAATATCACCCCCATAAGTCTGTTTTATAGGGTCCCAAAAAATCCCCATAAGTAAAAAATTGGGTTTCGGGAGTTTTTGGCGCTAATTATAATTTTTGTTACGTTTTTTCAAAATACAAATTGTTTCTGATACATAAAATACTAGTTTATAGAAGTATCTAGAAGTTTACAAGAATTGTTCAAACAATTTATTATGGTTTTTAGCAATTTTCTTGTAGAATAGGTTTGAAAAGTCGCGGTTTTTCCGAATTTTTCAACTTATTTCCAACTTTCCAACTAGAGCGAGGCAACAATGAATTACATTCAACAGCAATAATTTTTAAAATAATTTAACATTATTTATAATAATATTCTCTTTCAATAATGCCAGAAATTTGCGGTTCTTTCTGAAATATTCCAGTTTCTGTTCACTTTTCACATAGAGTGACTTAATAATTAGTGAAATTTAACAAATATAATTAATTAAACAAATTAATATTGCTTATAACTATTTTTCCTATAGTAATGCTAGATAGTCGTGGCTTTTTCTGAAATCTTCCAGTTTTTGTCAACTTTTCACTTTTTGAGTTGATAACTAATGCAAGTTAATGAACATAATTGTTTAAACAGTTTATTATTGATTATCAATATCTTCTCTTAGATAATTGGAAAGTTGCGTTGTTTTAATATTCAACATTGCTTTGTCTTTTTAATTATGAAAATATAATAAATAAATAATAAAGAGAATCATTTCTTAGACAATCTCTTTGTGTTTTGTTAATATATTTGTCTGAAATAAAATAGATGTTTGAAATATTCTTCAAATTTTCTATATGAATCATATTAAATATAAATTTCCCTTGAGAGCCTTTTTGTTTTAATTAATATTAATATTTATTATTTGTGGTTGTCCGCATGAAAAGGGCCCTTGTGGGCGGTTCTAGTTTGGGAGATATTCGCATTTTCTAGGTCAGGGTCAACATTATTTTTTTCGAATTCATGTGGGGAATAATATTAAGACCTATACTGAATCTTTTGACACTATATTTATGCCCTTCAAAGAGAAAGTGTAACATGTGCACTTAAGGCTCTCGCCAACATTAAATGCGTTTTTTTCGAAAAGCGGTTTCTCGAAGTTTCAACTCCAAACATGCTCGGAAACTCGTTTTTCAACCTAAAGGGTTCGTCTTGGGCTAAAAATGCCGGGAACTTATCCAGCTATACGATTCTGTATGTAACTCCATACCGGTTCTAAGTGCCCTTTTCATGCGGACCCCCACTTTTGTTCCCAAGAATTATGTTTGTTAAATTTCATTAATTATTACCTCACTTTCAGTGAAAAATTTCTGAAAAAACCACAACTGTCTAGCACCGGTACCGCAGTCCTGTCACTGGCTTTGAAATTCATCGCGAGGTGGGCTGAAGAGTGAGCTCTTGTTATTAACCCTGCTAAGTCCGTTATTCTTCCTATAGGCAATTTTAAAGATGCTTGCTTGCCCAAATTTTCGATAGGCGGATCCTTCTTGTGTATCATAGCTCAAGCGAAAAACCTAGAACTTATAATGCAATCCAGTTGGAGTTTCGAGGATCATGTAACCACTAAAATCAAAGCGGCGTATCTGCGTTTAAGAAAATTGTATCCTTTCTGTCGCTCTTTTCCACTCAGGGTAAAACTGTTGCTTTGTCAGTCTTTGGTGATGACCCTTTTTGAATATGCGTATATGACATATGGCCCTTGCCTGAATGCCTCTCTGAGAGAAAGGATACAGAGGGTGCAAAATGCGTGTCTCAGATACACATATAGAGTTAGAAAATATTACCATATTACACCCGCCTTGCAAGGATCTGGCTGGCTGAAAATGAAGCATAGATGGGAAGTGCCAGTATGTGTCCTCTCTTTCAGGGGCCTCTCGCAGGGCGTTCCTGAATATTTATTTGATATATTGTCATTCGTAGAAGATAAGCGAGCTAGAAAATCTCTTGCAACGAGATCCGATGGCAAGCTGTATGTCCTGTGAGCGAACACATGGAAAGGGGAATCCAACTTTTCCTATACTGCCCCGCGCTTCTTAAACAGCTTAAAAACCCGCTGGCTTCTTACTCCACCCCTACTGTAAGGGAGGAAACGACTGAACGCTTTCGCACGGCAACATGATTTGTCTCTTCGCGTATTTTAATATAAGTTCTAGAGTATTTCACATTATGGTACCACATTCTGTTCCTTTCTATTCTTTTATATTTCTGCGATGATCTCGAAAAGTATATATTCAAGCCCTAGTTTTTAAGTTTCGTTTACTTATAGCTTAAATTATATTAAGAGGGTTAGGTTTGAAAGCAGCTTTAAGTTGTATCTCACCCATTGGGTTCTTATGTTATCTCTGACTGCCATGTACATATCCTTCTTTTTACGAACTCAATAAAGATTTATCATTGAGAAGTTGTTGGCTATTGAAGCTTCGATCATGGTTCCTTAAAACAACCAATCCCGACGCAACTGGAATGTGTACGTCATCCACTTCTGCTCCTTCTGTCCTAGAAGGTAAGCAAGAGCGGCCCTCTTTCCTCCGCTAACGGGCTAGCTGGCATACCAGCCTGCCCGTTTCCGCTGAGACAGCTGGCATACCAGCCCTTTCGGCCGACTCGCTTACCAACTTCACCCCTTCCGCCCCCCCCCCATACAAACTAGATATACGCTAACACAATTCTTTTCCGGAGACAAAGGAATCTAAATAAAAAACCTCTAGTACTCTGCAAATCACTTCCATCCGCTATTTCTTACCATCCTATGAGATACACGTCACACCCTCCTTCCACCTCCCTCGACAGCTATCCACTATGCATCCATCCTTTACGAACATGGCAACATTCCCTCTCGCTCCCTCCTATGGTTCCCACACCTCTGCTGTCTCTTGTTCTACCTGAAGACTATCCTTTTTACTATTCGCGAACAATTTCCATCCAAAAGTAAGGAGCATATCAAATACTATCCTTAAACTTTAATTAAACTTTCCATAGTCTTTCTACATTTTACAAAATTTAATTCTGAAGTGCTTTACTCGCCCCCACGAAATCCCCCTACCTAAGCTAGGAACCTTTTATAAGAGACCCGTCGTATACATTTTTTTTGTGTGAATATTTTGCAGTGACGCCGAAGAGGTGCCTGGTGCCTAACAGGTAAATATACCGTAAGCTATTTTCCGTTCCTATGTGGTCACTGCCATTTTGTAGCGATACTCGCAGCTCATGTCCCATAAGACAGGGAAAGTCGTTATAGTGTATTTTTTATAAATAAATGAAATTGAAAATATTGAAATATAATAAGCTTGTTTTATTTATAAATAATGCTTCTATATCTTAGCCTTCTTGAGGTTAGATTAAATAAAACAAATATATTTAACTTTTTTCATTCATTGAAACCAAGAGCCTGTTTTTTCTTAATTGATAAAAAAAAATATTTTTTACAAGAAAAAAGACAATAGTGCTACAGCTATGCATGTTCATATCATTCATTTATATTGTATAATAGTTTTCACCAAAGCTTACAAACTTCATTTACACGGAGAGACAATTTTCTTGAAAAATTACTAAAATAGGTTGCAATAGACAGACAAAGGCGATGATTTCTGTATTTTAATACAGTAATAGTATGTTATATTATTTTAATATGACATTTTCCTATTTATAATAGCAGATATTAATATTCGCTGTAATAAAATCTGAGGTAGGAAAAATTGTTAGAGAAATTATTAAACTATACAAAACGAATAAAAGTAGTTAGTATCTGAAATAACATGAACGAGTATTTCGGTGAACAACTTTTTCCATCAATTTTTTTTTCGTTCCTCGTGCCGTTTTTTTTTTATTTTGATTTTTCATTTTGAATGTTATTTCGTACGATTAAAACAAAAACTAAACGTCCTATCGAAAAATTATTCATTAAAAATTTGTAGCTCCTTTCGGATGAGTAACATTTATTTATTGATTTTTTTTCGTAGCCTGTGACATTTGTCCAAAAATTCAATTTTTAAATATTTTTATTCTTGTTTTTTACGAATAAAACAAAAACTACCTGTCCTCTAAAAAAGTGATTAATAACAAATTTGTATGATAATCTTGTAGGGCTATCAAAAAGCAACGTTTTTCTTTTCTTGACTTTTTTTTATATCGTGCGTTATTTGGCTCAAGATGTTCATTTTCGTATGTTTTTTTTTTAATTTGTTTTTATTTTTATCAAAAAGGACGTAGAGATAAATTGTTTGAGTTTCCGAGTACTGCGGATAGCTGTACACAGCATTTATAAATTAAAAAAAATGGTTTCAAAAATTGTGAAAATGCTATAATCTTTTGAATTTTTGTCCAAAATAACTGGTTAACGATATTGATTTTTCTTTTAGGTCCCTAAAACTGCGTGCCAAATCACAATACAATCCGACTAGTCTTCCAAAAGTTATCCGATATACAGACGACAACGACAACAACGACGGTCAGTTTGCACGTAACAACAAAACCTTCTCATTATAATGAGAATGTAAAATTAATAAACATTTGTTAAAGAATATTGTTCGCAATAATAAATTTTTCATACGTAAAGTTCAGACAATAATAATTTTTCATCAATTCAAGAGATAAATAAATTACTTTCAATATTTACTTAAATCATTATCACTTGAATCTAGACAGACTTTGTATATTCAAATTCGTAATAGAATTCTAGATATTGCCAGTACAGGAACTAGAACAAAAAAGTGAGAAATTAAATACCTAGCAAAACTAGATAGTGCCAGGTCCTTGCCAGGCCCGTATTCCGTAAACAAACGAGCCTGGCAAAGCCAGCACTGGCGCTAGCCTGATTCAAGTCTGCCAGAATATTTTTAAACACGAGTGACAAAAAATAAAACATATAAGCAATTTCATTCGATTTACTTTCTCACGAGATTCATGGACGGCCCCATAAAAAGAGGTTATAGGAACAAATTAAACAAGAAAAACGTTTGATAGAAGATAGAAGGAAATATTATTTAAAAAATCTGGGGAAGCCAAAACAGCAAAATGAAGATGAAAAAAAGGAGCAAAAGAAAAACTTCAGAAAACGAGAGAGGCTGAAGAAAGGCATAGAGAAGAAATAAACAACACTTGAAAAAAACGTTGAGAAGAATTAGAAGAAGGGAAAGAAAAAGATCGAATTAGGCGTAGCAAGGAAAAAGAGGCATGCGAAGAAGGAACGTAACGCTGGGCCATTCTGAGACAACAGGTGAAAGAAGAAAAGAAACTGAAAAAAGAAAAGCAAACAGAGGGGTGGAAAAAAAGAAAGGAAGATAGCTACGAGGAAAGCAGGAGGAAAAAATCGCTAGAGATATCTCAGAACGCAGAATGAGGTTTTATTCACGAAGAAATAAATTTAAATCACCATAAACGCTACCGTTTGACAATTTATTGAGGATGCCCTTTACAGAGAAAACAATTTAATTTTGCGTTTTGATAATCAAAAAAATAAATAGGGTTATAAAAGTAAAAAAAAATTGTAAGTAAGAGTAAAAACAAAGATTAAAGTTACTTTTCAGCGGAAGAACCAAGGAGAGAAAAATAGAAGGAGAAGATATTGAAATTAAAAAATAAAAAATAAACTATGTGATAGTGTAAGTAATATGTGATGGAGAAAAAAATATCAAGAAAAAGTGCTCTAGCAACAAGATGTGGGAAGCTTAGTTTGGATACAAAAATCTTCAAATTTTGATCTAATCAACGAATGAGAAACGAGCTTTAACGACCGGTTGTACATGTCTCAAACGTTCAGATAGTGTCTGCTTTTTAGTGAAAAACTTCAGCTCCCATATCAAGGTGATTTCACACCTAGGCTCTAAGACTCGTTCCGGCGGAAAATGGGTTTCCGGCGTAAAGTTTTTGTCGCGCGACAGTCGTCTGTGTCTCGAGTCGCACAACGTGGCAAGTAGAAGGACGCGACTATTTGAAAATCCGAACCAGTTCGAAATTTAAAATTCGCGGAAAATTATGTTTTCGTAATTATAAAATTACCGAAATTTTAAAAACCGACTTTTCAAAATTCCAAAATTTAAAATAGCCAAAAATGTAAATTATAGAAATTTCAAATTCCCCCCAATATGTATATATATATATATAATTAAAAACTAAAGGTTAACAACCACCGCAGGGTCCCGCTTTGAGCAACTGTCATCTAAAAAATGACATCGGCTCCCAGTAGGACCGCGGTAAATCCCATTCATGGCCACGTCTCAAGAGGGCGCTTTTAGCAGCCCGATTTTGACGGAGTCTCTTATTCCATTACATGAGCAATCTCCCACCTCATCTCTGACCTAACACTGCTAAAATCGATAATTTTCTAAGTATCACATGCCCTTAATAATACAATAATTTCAGAATAAAGACAAAATGAAGCACATGAGAAACGCAAAATAATACATCATGCAGTGACAGCCCTTCTACAAAAAAAATTATTGGGTCCGATTGCGAACGATTGAAAAAATTTTTCAATCGTTCCGAGTTATGTTTCTTAATCGGGTCACACCGATTCGGTACGATTGAGGCCGGCTGCCATTGCCTATCGTCTTCAATCGGGACTCGAGATGAAGTAAGTCTGCCATTATGTTGGTGGCAGCACATTGATCTCGCGGGAATTATTTGAGAACGATTATTCACTTTTTTTTAAAATTACATCTTTGTAAAAGATAAAAACTTTTAAAAGGATGTTAAATTATTAAATAATTCTCTCGTGATCAAGGAGCAATCACCAACACATCTTTCAATAACTTATTTTGCATTCATTTTCATGAGTTTTGCATATTATTTGTCATTACATTTAAATTTGTTTAATTCGGTTGTGTCCTATATTTTTAAATGTTGATACCTAATTATAATAATTAAACAGGGTTTTAAAATTCATTTCTCAAATACATTTACTATATTATA
The DNA here is from genome assembly GCA_011634705.1 of Andricus grossulariae. Classification (NCBI taxonomy): domain Eukaryota; kingdom Metazoa; phylum Arthropoda; class Insecta; order Hymenoptera; family Cynipidae; genus Andricus; species Andricus grossulariae. The sequence goes on from JAABKJ010075445.1 coordinate 2,222,826, forward strand.
TTATTTTCATTTCGAAATTTAGGATGCAAAGAACCCTTATGTGCGTGACAAAAAAACACCTTCATCGGTGTAACGGGGTATCCACCACCCTTTTTGTCAATTTTTTCATTCGTAAGAGGAGAATTAACGTGCAAGGCATTAAGGATCCATTGTAGCTGCTTATCAAATAGTTTCGTAGCACAGAACATCCCAAGCTATACTTCCCACCCCGTAATAATATTCAAAAACCCCTAAGACTACCCCTACCACTTTTACCTAAACAAATCCGAAGACCTTCCACGCATAACACTCAAAAAAATTAAGAAATTTGAAACAGTCACCCAAGTCACCTTCATAAAACCCCATAATAATATTCAACGACCCCCTAAGACCACCACTACCGCATTTACCTAAACAAATCCGATGACCCTCCACGTAAATCGCTCAAAAATTGTCAAAATTTCAAATAATCACCCAAGTTTCCACCAGAAAATCCAAACTGATTTTTCCAACCCCATAATAATATTCAACAACCCCCTAAGTCCACCCCTACCACTTTTACCTTAACATATCCGAAGAGCCTCCACGTAAAACACTCAAATAATTTGAAATAATCACCTAAGTCACGTTTAGAAAACCCCAAGTTATTTTTCTAACCCCATAATAATATTTAACAACCCTCGACAACTACTGCTATCACTTTTACCTCAACAAATACGAATCAATCAGCCAGTATGGAACACCTGTTTCCAAAGCTCTGAAGAGTAAACATAAGCATGGTAATTATTCTTATTATTTCATTTTTGTATTGATAAAGAATAAGAATAAATTATAATTACATAAAAAGGTACAAATTTATCATTTTTAGAAGAAATAAATCATTTCAAAGAGATGCCGCATACAAAGTACATGAGGGTACCCAGGTAACCCGTCACACAGTTAAAGGTGCCAACAAAATTCTAACCTTCCCAATAAATTTACTAGAGGAAAACTCGTAAGAATATAGATTATACTTGAAAGTATATTTTTTTAACCAACATAAACTTTAAAAAAACAAATTGTGCAAAATAATTGCACAAAAAGAGTTAAAAAGAGAAATATGTTTTCAAATAACATTGCAAAACAGCTCATTAGAGACAGATATATGACAATTGAAAAAAGAGGGGGAAAAAAAGAAAGAGCCATCCAAACCACCTCTCTCGCAAAAAGAAAAAAATTGATTATACATTAAGTTACGAGCTCTCATGAAGTTTCAGCTTTAAAGCATGTGTCAGACATAAAATAATTCCAGTTTAAAAACACAAGATTTAACAGGGTATCCCGTTACGCACCCTGTGCGCTTATTATAAAATAGAGAAAACGCTATTTCTACAACCTACAATTAAATTTAATCAAGTCAGAGGTATTATAAAAAAAGTATATATTTTTCACTTATATAAACAAAAGTAACTTTATTGCCAAGATAAGGGGCCAAGTATTTAGGAACAACAACAAAAAAGTGATAATTTTTAAACATTTTCAAATGTTTTGTTCATTTTCTTTTCTTTAGGGGTTTCATTACTAATCTTACTGTTAAGGATTAAGTTATTTATTCGATTCTATAAGATATTCTATAAATTATTGGATATGTGTTTTCCTGAAATCTTAAAGATTCTAACTTAAAAATTACGTCTTTTTATTATTTTACACATTTATATTTTTTAGATTTATTTTTTATATATTTTCTCACTCGAGAAAAACTCTGGAGCCTAAATCAAGTATAACAGGGTTATTAGTTCAAGAACTGATTGAAATATCTTGTAAATACCGAATTTGTTTCTCTTCTTCCTAAGAGATACTCATCCGCAAAGATGTGGAAAACTTCTTAAGTGTCAGGTTTTAAAGTGAAGATTTTCATTTTCGGTTCGGAAATTGAAAAAAGCTCCAATTTTACTTAAATTAAAAAATTAAATCTTCTGATGGAAAATTTTTCGTTAGAAAAATGATTAATACCATGATTTTAATAACGTTACTAAAGTATTGAAAAATTTTCCTTTTCTTTTGTTGTTCTTAAAATATAATTTTCGTCAATTATTTTGGGCAATAAAGTAACTTTTGCTTATATAAACAAAAATGTGAAGACTGGTGAACAGGTCTGACTCAAATAGATTAATGTTTACATTGTGCAATGTAAATTATATTGAATTTATGATTTCAAAATAAAGAAAAATTCTATATGATTTACTTTATAAATAAATCCTGAAAACCTGTCTAATTATTTTACTTCGATATCAAAAATTAAAAAAAAGCAATAAACGACTTAGACAAAATAAAAATGAAATAACTTACTATATACCGGCAGTATCGATTATCGCTTTACCGTAAATCAAATTGTTTGTCATTTACAAGAACATTATATGTTTTATTTCTTGGGCACTTCCTCGGATCTCAAAACATTGGGGAAACTTTTTGAAGTCAGTCTTGAAATATAATGTACATGTATCTTCATCGTACGTTGCAGGCACAAGAAAACACGCACGGACAGTCCATATCTTATTGAGCAATCTTAAGCAATTGTATTTAATATACAACAAGACTATATAGGACACATAACAATAAACTAATGATTTATAAATACTGCACGCGTTTTTAATCGGTTTTTAGGGTTAGTTTTCCGATCGGCCGATAATTACCCGATAATTACCCAATTGTAAACGATTCAAACGCTTGTCCCGATTGAAATTATTGAGAACGATAAACAAATTTTGTCCCTATTAATACCCATTCAAAACGATTCACCTGTCAATCGGTCTCAAACGGGTCAAATCAATTTTTTCTAGAAGGGAGCAGATGACAACAACAAATGACAACATACAATTTGCTGCGCACGCGCTTTTTACACGAGTTTGCGACCAAAGATATTATAAACCTAGATGGGGTACGGGGTGTCAGAGTGGGAGAACGATATATATAGAACATCACATTTTCTGCCATATCGAGGTGCTGCCCTCACCGTACTACGAAGTCGAGCGCTGGATTTCTCGTTCGTCGTTTTGACCCTAGGGCAGAATCAAGGAAAAATATTCTAGAAATATGTTCATTAGTTATTAAAATAATACAAAGAATTACCTTAAAAAATTGTATTGTCCTTTTAAAATCATGAGATATGTTTCTATAAAATAAATTTTGTTAGATTCATTTTACAATTAGTTACAATTAATTTCCAATTACAATTACTTTACAATTAAAATAAAATTTTAAAAACTAAATTTTGTAATTTTGAGATAAGTATTTTCAGACATTAAAGGTTTTGTAACGTTTTTATATATTGAGAAAGCATATGAGGTCAAGTTAATTACTTTTTTTCTATTTTCTTAAAATCCCCAAAATTGTGATTATAGCCTAAAATAGCATGAAAAGAAAGGTTAATATCAAAGGTAAGTATGCAGTAAAAATGTTGATTAATTTAGTTATACAAAAATAATTATCATTTATTATTATTTTGACTTTACAATATTTAAAATCAATTGAAAAATAAAACATAAATAAAGAAAAGGAAACTGCAGAATCGCATAGTCAATAGGCAACTCAAACCTCCTAATAGCACCGAAAGCGAATCGTGAAGTCGGGTTCGGGCCTCGGGCGAGCTGGACTTCGTGCTCGTGCCTCGTACATTTTCGACTTTACACGAGACTGGCCGACTCACCCACGCTACGCTTGTGTAATGGTATGGGTTGATTTGCGTACTAACTTTTAATAGATGGCCTTGAGTGCGCCAAATGAACATGGCCCCCGTTTCAAATCTTGGCGCGAACAAAATTTTAGAAGGGACGAACACCAGTCAATAAAAGTTTTGATAATTTTAATGATTTGAATGAAGCCCAATTAATTTGGGGCATTTCGATCAGAATTTGATAATTCTTAAGGAATTTTTTAGATTTTAAGATTCGACGGGCGCGTGTTAGAACTTGTCGGAGACAAGTTCGGACTCGCGAGACCGCGGAGGCGTGAATTTCATACTTTAACCTATTTCACTATTGGCTAAAAATGACGACGATTTTTCTATCCTGGATTTTGACTGGATAGACTAAAATGTGTGAGGTAGCTCCCACCATGATTTTCGCACTCGCCGAGGGTCCATCTGTTTTCCTCCAAGAGGAACAAGTCAGTTCTGCCTCGATTTCTCTACCAGCTTCAAATAAAAAACCTGCGACACTTTGCTAAAGATTGTGGACTTAGAAAACTTATGAATGAATCTGAGTTCGGACTTAGAATATTTTCTGTGCGAAGATTTGAGTCTTACTTTTCAATAATAAATTCGTCTCAGCTGGTAGTAGCATAACATCGAGAACAGGCACTCAATAAATTAATCCATAATTTTATTAATGCTTAATAAATAAAACGAGAATTGTGAATTTTCTTTGAAACGTGAATTCAAATATTATTGAGTAAATTGCTAAAGTTGTAAACTATTGTGCACCTCTTCGCGGCTTGTGATTTTAATCAAAACAAATCAGCGGAAGGATTAACTCTAACAACCAATGGCAGCCAAGCAGAAAATTCTACAGGAGAAGGAATTCGATTTCAGCGCTGGTGGCCATTACAGCTTGCATGTTGTTACGTCCGGAGTTCGCTGGTGTCGATGAAATTCCACTGGTCCCAACAATGATTGGACGAGAAGAAACGTGGACTCCGTTGCTGCCCTTGAATGGCTTGAAAGACAAAACCGCTAATATTGGGTCAGGGGAATATAATTTATTTTAATAAATAAATAAAAATCACTGAAATTCTGAGAGGAACTTCTTATTTTATTCTAACACAGTTTTTGATTTGGGATTAAAGGTTCCCAATTCCTTCACAAATGTTGTTCACGAATTTACACGTCGCTCAATGACACTCAAATCCGATGGTTCACAAAAGTTTTAATACAGTTTTATTACCAAACGCGCGTACACGTCAGATTTAAATCGTTTTTATTTTAGTGTTGAAATTCACTTGCGAAATGAAAAGTTGACTCATTTAAAGTTTAAGTTGATTCCATTCCTGAATTAGAGTTTGATTCTACATGAGCACGAGGGATGGTAAATTGTATCGTTTCTATAGGTGAATAAATGATTATCACGACAAAGTGTAATCCTTCGTAAACTCGACAAAGTTGGAAAGGTTGATAGTTAGGATCGGAGAAAATCTCCAGCAAATCAAATAAGATGCTCTCTGGAGCTGACATGAAAGATTATTATTTAATTAACATTCAAGAAATAATTGTTATGAAGTAATTAAAACTCAATCCAAAGTTAATCAAATGATTGAACCAAATTAAGCAAGACTTTATAAGAGACTTGTTCATAATTCCGATAGCGACTTAAGCGCTGGAAAGCTTTCTTCTGACGTTTTGGACGCATGCGCCTATATTTATAACTTAAGTCTAATGACGTGGGAAGGTTCGCGCGCAGCATGCCGTCACTATTAACCATTAATAAATTTGTTTCGCTTCGATTTCGAGACCATCCACCAATCAGCCAGTGAATGATTTCCCCCTAAACGCAACAAAACAGGTCAGAACTTCGATCCTGACTGATCCAGATCAATCCAGATCAGTCTTCGCTAATTCATGGATTTGCGCAATATTATTAGACCCTTTCGTCTTGTTTACCACATACTTTGACGCGCTTCTGTTGGGACTTAATCTAGACCAGATATTCTTAATTGCTATGACTAATTCTACTACGCATTTACCTACAAAGGAGAGAAAGAGGGAAAACACGCATCATTATTGCACCATTTCTCGACACTTAGTGTAACTCTATTTCCTTAACCATCGCTCAATCGCACTACTGGACTCAGTAAATAACTAATTGAATTTATATTATTGACCAATATCAATCAAATCCTTAGCAAATAGCCATCCTTAGCATACATACAACAACCTATTCTATTTATTATATGTAAGTTTCCTTATATTTATGAATTTGAAATTCAAATTGTTCCCGTTCTAAGATGGCATCGCTGGACTTCCGAAAAGTCACACGACGTTACACCCTTCCCTTATTTTAAAAATTTGTTCCTCTTAACAACATTTTACTATTATTATTATTTTAGTTAATCTATTTTTATATCATTTATATTATTATTTAAGAAGGAGATGTTAATTTTCCAAGAAGTTGGAAAATTTCAGAAATTTTCCGGAAGGTTTTGTGAATTTAGCGAAACTTCCAGTGACGCATCAAGGGTTTGAGGGTACCCCCCCCCCCCTTTCTATGCCAATGAGGGTATGAGCGTAGCTCTCAATGTTTCCTTTCTCCCGTCACACGGAACGTAGCTGCACTTCGGAGTTTACTTAAAGGCACTTATCGACGTCGTTAAGTGCCTGATTTACGACCGTGAAACCCGAGAGGACAAAATAAAACAAAAATGTATAATTGGCGACTCTGGAGTTCCTTACGCAGTATGATTCCAAGAATCATCCGACCTCGAGTATCACTAACTACTAACTAGGGCGGTGTTTTCATCTAGCTAAGGTCACTATTAAATAAAAATTCTGAATTTTCTCTATATATAATTAAAAACTGAAGGTTGACAACCACCGCAGGGTCCCACTGGGACTAACTGTAATCTAAAAACTGACATCGACTCCCAGTAGGACCGCGGTAAATCGCATTCATGGCCACCTCTCAAAACCGTGAGATGGGTGGTCACAGGACACGACGAAATCACAACGACAGGCCGGCGAAACCCTCGTGTGCTTTGAGGACAAAAAATTGTAAAGAGCTTAAAATATTCCAGGGAATTTTGAAGTATTTCAAGGAATTTTGTATTTATTTCAATAATTTGAAGAAATTTTTAAAGATTAGTAATATCTTACGGAATTTGAAAAAAATTAGAGGATTTGAAAGCTTTTCGAGGCATTTTCGAAAGCTTTAAAACGCTCTAAGTGATTTATAGAGTTTTAAAAGGCCTTGAAATATTCAGTGACTCCAATTAATTTTTTTAATTGAATAATTTGAAAGAATTTCAAAGAATTTGGAATATTCAAGGCTGTTTATGACATTTTTATTTGATTTCAAAGAGTTAAAAAAAATGTCATGAACCCAAGGAATTTTCAATTGATTTCAGTAATTTATTTTAGAAGATTTTAACTATTTTTGAGTATTCAAAAGGATATTGAGGCATTTAAAAAAATTCAAGTTTCAAGGAATTTAAAAAAAGTTTTAAGGATTTGAAAACTTTCAAAGTATGCTAAAAGATTCCGAAGAGTTTTCAATTGATTTCAGTAATTAAATTAATTTCAGAGGATTTGAAATATTTTTGGGTATTTTAGAATATTTCAAGGCATTTTCTAAAGCTTTACAAAATTTTAACATTCAAGTAATTTTAAAATATTTCAAATAAATATGTAAGGAATTTGAAAAGACTCCAAGGCATTTCTAAGAGATTTCAATAATTTGAAGGAATTTCCGAAAATTGTAAAAGATTTGCGAACTTTCAGAGTATTTTAAAAGATATCAGGACAATTTCGAAAGCTTCAAAAAGTTTCAAGTGATTTTGAAAGAATAGAAACATTTTTTTATTTCAATAATTTGAAAGAATTTCCAAGGATTGGAAATATTTTAGGGTGTTATTAAAAATTACAAGGGGTTTTGAAGAGCCTAAATAAATTCGAGGAATTCCAAAATATTTCGAAGGATTTCAAATACCTTAGGGTATTTTGAAAGATCCTAAGAATGTTTCAGTTTATATAAGTAATTTATTGTCACTTATAGGATTTGAATTATTCTATGGTTATAGAAGATTCTCAGGCATTTTTAAGAGCTTTAAAATGTTTTAATTGGCTTCAAAAGATTTTAAAGGATTTGAAAATGACAAGAGTATTTCAAAAGAGTATAAGAAATATTCAATTGGTCTCAGAGGATTTGAAATATTTTAGAGTATTTAAAAAGATTTTAAAGCATTTTCAAGAGATTTGCACAAATTTGCATGTGGTATTGTATCTCAGAGTTTCCTAAAATTTCGAAAATATAGATCGATTTTAAGGACCTATGCCACTAAGGTATTTGTAATAATTTTCCAGGATTTCAGGTAATATCAACAGATTTCATGTAATTTTAAGGGATATTATAATATTTTAACAGATTTCTAAGAATTTATTCACAACAATTTATGGATTTCGTCTGATTTTAAACAGATTTTCAAATATTTCAAGGTGTTATCAAAGATTTCAAAGAATTTGAAATATTTCAGGATATCTTACAAGATTCCAAGAAATTTTCAATTAACTCAAGAATTTGAAATATTGGAGATATTTTTAAAAACAAAGGGAATTTTTAAGAGCTTCAATAAATTTCGAGGCATTTCAAAATATTTCAAAGGATTTGAAATATCTAAGGGTATTTTTAAGAATTTCAGGGGATTTACAAGAACTTTACAAAGTTTCAAGGGACTTCAAAAGTTTCAAAGAATTGGAAATATTTTAGGGAATTTTAACATATTAAAAAATAATTTATAACTAAAATTTGCGATTAATATGATTCTTTTTTATTAATTCATTTTTTCATGATGTTTTAAAAGATTACAAGGGATTTTATAAAATTTCCGAGGATTTCTCTGTTTTTGGAGGATTTTAAAAGCTCTCAAGATTTTTGAATAAATGTCAAGGATTTTGAGAAGTATCGGCAGATTTAATAGAATTTCACGAGATTTCATTTCGAATTCACCCTGAATTCGTATCAATTCTTTTGAATTCTGCAGAATTTTCGGGATTTTTTTTTAATTCACGTGAATTCTTCAAAATTCGGATAATTCTACGCAATTCAATGTATTTTTTTTTTCTTTTTAGTTTTTGTTTAATTCATCTTGAAGTCGGCAATTCATCAAATTCTTTTAAATTTCCTAGAATTTTTCTAAACTCATTTCAGACTTACTGAATTCAATGCATTTTTTCATATTTTTAATTTTTCCTAAATTTCTTAAATTTCAGTTCTTTAATTGAAATTTCTATACTTATATACATGTTATATCGAATAAATCAACATTTATTTGAAAAATAACATTTCTTTTAATTCATAAAATAAACAAATTTATTACGGCAATATAATTTACAAATAAATTCAGTGTTGAACAAATTAAAAAATTAATTATAATAAATTGAATTACAATTATATTCACAATTTCTCGAGATGATAACGATGGCAGAATTGACCCACAAATGAGATATGGGAAATTCATTATGTACTCCTTTAACAGAGAAGAAACTGAAAAGGATAACGATATTTTGCAGCATTATTTAAATATAAATAATATAAAAAAAGAAGTATATCTTCAACCAATAAAAGGAATTTTTCACAGGCAAGATGAATTTTTAACCAGAAAGATGAATTTTCTACCATGGTTATTAATTTTCCACCAAAAAAAGACGAATTTTCAACGAAGTAGTTAGACTTTCAACCAAAAACATGAATTTTCAACTAAAATGATAAATCTTAAATAAAATACTAATAATTGAAAAAACAATAGTTTAACTTTTAAGCAATTAAATAAATTTTCAATTGAAACGATGAATTTTCTACCATAAATATTACTTTTCTACCAATAAAGACAAATTTTCCACAATATTCATGAATTTTCAACAAAGTACTTATATTTTCGATCCAAGAGATGAATTTTTAACAAAATAGTTCAACTTTTACCCAAGGAGTGGATTTTTCAACAAAGAAATATGAATTCTGTACAAAAAATATAATAAATGGTATTTAAACTAATAAAAATTTTCATTTTGAAGTTAAAAAATTTAATTCATTCAAGAAAGACGAATTCCCACCAAAATAGTCGAATCCCCATCCAAAACAGATTAATTTTCAACAAAATAGTAGCAATTTCAATTAAAAAGGATTCCACGAAAAGAGACGAATTTTCAAACATCTTTTGAACGGACATACATTATTCCAAAATTTTGAAAAATCTTCTAAAATTAAAAAAAATTGCTTAAAATTCTTAAGATTTCTTTCGAGATTTCAAAAAATCTATTGAACCTTTTTTTGAAATCTTTTTAAATTAATTTTTGAAAAAGAACGTCATCGAAAATGTTTCCGGAAATCTTAAGAAAAGTTTATGATTTTCGGATAACATTCTGCTACATTCTGCAAAATTCCCTTAAATTATTACAAATTTTTTTCTACATTTTTAGAAAGCTTATGAAATGTTTTGAAATCTTTGTCAATTTTCTTCAAAAATTATATTAAAAAAAATAAAATTTCAACTGATTTTTCCCCGACTTCCGTTTCCGGCATGAAAGTGTTAAGTGGCGGTGATAGTGTGGTGCAGATTTGAGCGAATTTGAAGTGGAATTTGAGGTAAGTTGATGGTAGAAGTGTATTTGAGGGTTTTGTTAGTGTGAGATTGTATGTAAAATATAATAGAAGTGAAGAGGTTGGTGATAAATTGTGAGCTTGAGACTGTTTAAGCCGTTTCCCTTTCGGGGTAGGCGTGAATTGCTCGGTTGGAAAGTAGTAGTGCGTGGATGGGTATATAGGTATAGGGTAGGTACGTCTAATAAATACAGATTCGAGGAGTTAACCGTTCTTTAAACAGTTTAAACCTTTCACGAAATCTTGTGGAATCCCTAGAAATCTTTTTAAATCTCTTTAAATCCCTTGAAGTTAAAATTCCTTAAAATAATTTGAAATCTTTGCAAACCTTTTGAAATTTTCTGATATCTTATGAAATCCCTTTCAAATTAATGTAAATCTTTAAAAACGGTGGGCATATTTCTGAATCCTTTGGAATACCTTAAAATCTTTTAAAGGCCATTCAAAACACTCGAAATACCTTAAAATCCTTTATCATGTTTAGAAATTCTTTGAAATTCCGTTAAATCTTTTGAAATCTCTTAAAATCCTTTGATATCCCAAGAAATTATCGAAACCCCTTTTAATCTCTTCAAACCTTTATGAAATTCGTTCAAATCTTCATAAACCTATTAAAATCGCATATCCTTCCTCATATCCTTTAAAATTCGTAAACCAATAAATTTGGTTGAACCGACAAAAATTTGGTTAATTCAACCAAGTATTTTTCTGAGAGATTTAAATTTAATTCATTCATTCAATAATTCAAAAAGATACTACATTTAATAAAATTATTCAAGTAAAAACAACAGTGAACAAAATTAACTTACAAATTTAAATAATGGGATTCTGAAAATTGCCTCGGGTACTATGTTCTTTTAAAAATTGTTGAGAATATACTTTATTTCAGAAAATAATGTTTGCTGTTTAAAATTCGCTTATGATTGATCTGTCTGGCGTGTTTTCCTGTTTGATTTTATCATCCTGGATGTTTCAATCTAACATTAAAATATATTTAAGCCTAATACCCAAAAAGATAGTAAATCTGTATGTTTGGAGATACTATCTTAAACTTTGAATATCTGCTATCGAACTTCCATTCTTCTCCATGTATTAATTACTGAAAGAATCTATCTTCAATATTCTAGATTTGGCTGTTCATTGTTACGCACAGGTATAAACCAGGGACAGTTCGCTAAGTCCAGATGTTTCATGTTTCAAATACAAAGAACAAGAGATTTAGGATTTGTCAGTCAGTAACTTCTCCGCCCACGTCGCTTACAATATTGCGGGATTTCCCGAGCATTCACAGTAAAGTAAAAACTAAGAAAAAATAATCCAACACTTATAAGTCCAAGCTAATGGATCCGCCTTGCCGTCTCAATTAAAGTTATATTACCTAGAAAATTTTTCCTCAATTTTGTAATTATTTATTTTTTATCCTTTAGTTAACAAATTTTTAAAAAAAGTTAATGTTCAAAATCGAATATGATTAGACTTTAGAGGTCCCCCATTCCCTATTGGAGTGTCGATTTTTTATTGAATCTTGAATAAACAATAAGCCTGTCGTAAGACTGACGACTCTGACCTGTGGATCAGTGGTGCAACGAGGTTTTGGTCAGACCAGTCAGACTTCATGGTTCGATAATCTCAATTTTTAAACTTAAGAACGAAAACTGTTACGTTCTCATTCATAAGTTTGTAGTGTTATCATCTAAATTTTCGGTCTCTAGTTTTTAACGGCTCTTTAAGTTTCAGCACTCACATAGTCCAAAAATCATCAACTTATGTCGATGTCTGTATGTGGTTACCTGGATGTTGTAGCGCACACTACTTGTGAAGGACTTGTCCAATCGAATCAGCCTTTGATACACTTTAATAGGGTCCAAAAAATAATTTAAAGTACGTTAACCAGATATTTCCGACAAAAATTAAAAAATTAAGAGCATTTTCAAAATTTGAAAAAATAAATGTTCAAAAAATTTTTTGTCAAAGATTCTGGTGCATAAAAAAGAGCTTGCAAATTATCCTAATGGAATTTTTTATTTCGATCAAAATAAAAAAAAAGTTATATACTTTTCAACATTTTAAACATTTTCAAAGAATAGAAAAAAAAATATATTTTTTTTTTATAGATTATAAAATATCAATCTAAATTTTTACTAGATATATAGTTTTAGTAGATTTTAACAAAATTTACAAATTACTTTAATGACATTTTTCATAGAGTTGTCTTTGAGTTGTCTTGGAAGTGAGGGCCGGTGGAACGTAGGTTATCTATGTTTCTCGCGTGAATGTAAAGGAACTAGAGTAAGCAAGCGACGCGCATGTGGAAAACCGTCATTTGTCAAAGCCTGCGACTTAATGTCTCTATTCAGTAAACTTAAAAAAAATCGAATTTTGTTATTAACATTATATTGAAAAACATACCTACTTCTTATATGCAGTCTAATTTTGTCTACATCGTTTTATTTTTTAAAGAGAACCATCTATATAACCTGATTATCGAGCGCGAAGCACGGGTGTCGGAATGCAGGTGCTTTGAGAGCCATCTTTAAAAACGAATTGAAAAACAATTTCAGTTCCAATTTATGACTGTGGTTCGTCAGGGATTTAAATCATATTATTCGATCTAAGTTACAATATTTATGATATTTGAAAAAATTCAGTTGAAATTCAAAGAATTAAATAACGAAAACGAGGGCGAGAGCGTACACGCGCGTTCAAACTTGGCGCGAAGCGCCGCGCGGAATGGGAATGTGCCCGCGCGGCGGGCATATTTTTTAATATCATGTGTGACCACTTATTACGGGTGAATTTTTCAAAAATCCTTGTTGATTGTATGCACATTCTGTAGTATCAATTACATATATCTTTACGAAATAACAATTAATAATTGACAATTTCGAATTGAAAGCGTTTGGAATTTAAAAAAATATATTGAAGTATTTTGAATTGAAAACGTTCCAATTCAAACTATTTTATATTAGATAACATTTTGAAAAAGGACATTATTTCGAATTGAATGAAAAGGAATTAAACTTGTATCCTTTCTGAATAAAAGCGTTTAAAATTGGGTAATTTAAAATTGCTTGATATGAACCAAATTTAAACAGAAGCTTTCAAAATTTAAAAATGTTAGACTAACATTCTGAAAATTGCATAATTTTATTAGAAAGGAATTAAAAAATTTTCAGATTAGAATTCTGAAAATGGGATAATTTCAAATTAATAGAAATTGAAGTTGTATTATTTATAATTAAAAGCGTTCAAAATTGAATAATTTAAAAATGTAAACTTGTAAATTTAAATAATTTTCAATTTGAAGCTATTAAAATTTGACAATTTGAAATCAAAAAATAAATTGAACGTTTCCTTGTCAAAGCTGCTTCAATTATAAAAAAATTGATTCGACCAGTTTTTCTAAAATAAACAGATAAATTCACCGTTAAAAATGGAAAAATTTACAATTAGCAGCGCTTGAGGTGACCTCAACCCCGTCTGAAAGCTTACGTATTTTCTGAAAGGCCCTACACTTTGCCTTTCATGATTAAACCATTTCAATTTTAATTACAAAATTAAAACTTATAAATGGCAAAAATTCAAATCATGTAATTTTCAACACTTCCTCTGCAATTATTATGCATTCTAAAAATTTTCCAAACAAGTATTTCAAAATTTTCAATTATATATATCCCATCTCACCCATCTCACGGTTGTGAGACGTGGCCATGAATAGGATTTACTGCGGTCTTACTGGGAGCCGATGTCATTTTTTAGATGACAGTTGCTCCCAGTGGGACCCTGCGGTGGTTTCATCCGCTAGTAGTACCTCATCATCTACATATGCTAGGTAATACACTTTACCTGTTCCTAATGTTGTAAACCCTTTTCCGTTTCCTCACATACTCTTCAAACAATCCCATCATTAGTTTCATCCTTTTTTCATCATCCGCTAGTAGTACCTCATCATCGACGTATGCTAGTGAATACACTTTACCTGTTACTAACGTTGTAACCCCTTTCTCTCTTTTCTCACATACTCTACAAACACTCTCATCATTAGATTCACCCCTTTTCTATCATCCGCTAGTAGTAGCAAATCATCTACATATGCTAGTTAATACACTTCACCTTTTCCTGAAGTTGTACCCGCTTTCTCTTCTCCTTACCTACTCTCCAGACAATCTTATCAGTTTCATCCTTTTTTAATCATTCGCTAGTAGTACCTCGTAATCTACATATGCTAATGAAGACACTTTACCTGTTCCTAATGTTGTAACTCCTTTCCCTTTTCCTCACATACTCTTCAAACACTCCCATCATTAGTTTCACCCTTTTTTCATCATACGCAAGTAATTCCTCATCATCAAAATATGCTAGTGAATACACTTTACCTGTTCCTAATGATGTAAACCCTTTCCCCTTTCCTCACATACTCTTCAAACAATCCCATCATTAGATTCATCCTTTTTTCATCATCCGCTAGTAGTACCTCATCATCTACATATGCTAGGTAATACACTTTACCTGTTCCTAATGTTGTAAACCCTTTCCCCTTTCCTCACATACTCTTCAAACAATCCCATCATTAGTTTCATCCTTTTTTCATCATCCGCTAGTAGTACTCATCATCTACATATGCTAGTGAATACACTTTACATGTTCCTAATATTGTAACCCCTTTCTCTCTTTTCTCACATAATCTACGAACACTCTCATCATCATATTCATCCTTTTTTCATCATCCGCTAGTAGTACCTCGTAATCTACATATGCTAGTGAATACACTTTACCTGCTTCTGATGTTGTAACCCCTTTCTTTTTTTTCTCACCTACTCTACAAACACTCTCAACATCAAATTCATCCCTCTTTCATCATCCGCTAGCAATACATCATAATCTATATATGCTAATGACAACACTTCACCTGTTCCTAATGATGTAACTCCTCTCCCTTTTCCTCACATATTCTTCAAACAATCCCATCATCAGATTCATCCCTTTTTCATCATATGCTAGTAGTACCTCATCATCTACATATGCTAGTGGGTACACTTTACATGTTCCCGAAGTTGTACCCGTTTTCCCTTCTCCTCACATACTCTTCAGACTATCATATCAGTTTCATTCTTTTTTCATCATCCGCTATTAGAACCTCATAATCTAGATATTCTAATGAAGACACTTTACCTGTTCCTAATGTTGTAACCCCTTTCTCTCTTTTCTCACATACACTACAAACACTCTCAACAATAGATTCATCACTCTTTCATCATCCGCTAGTAATTCCTCATCATCTACATATGCTAGTGAATACACTTTATCTGTTCCTAATGTTGTAACCCATTTCCCTTTTCCTCACATACTCTTCAAACAATCCCATCATTAGTTCCATCCTTTTGTCATTATCCGCTAGTAGTACCTCATCATCTACATATGCTAGTGAATACATTTTACCTGATCTTAATGTTGTAACCCCTTTCTCTCATTTCTCACATACACTACAAACACTCTCAACATCTGATTCATGCCTCTTTCATCATCCGCTTGTAATTCCTCATCATCTACATATGCTAGTGAATACACTTTACCAGGTCCTAATGTTGTGACCACTTATTCTTTTCCTCACATACTCATCAAGCAATCCCATCATTAGTTTCATCCTTTTTTCATCATCCGCTAGTAGTACCTCATCATCTACATATGTTAGTGAATACACTTTACCTGTTCCCAATCTTGTAACACCATTCCCTTTTCCTCACATACTCTACAAACACTCCCATCATCAGACTCGTCCCCCTATCTTCATTCGCTAGTAATACCTCATAAACTACGTATGCTAATGAAGACACTTTACCAGTTCCTAATGTTGTAACTCCTTTCCCTATTCATTAGATTCATCCCTCTATCTTCATCCGCTGGTAATTCCTCATCATCAAAATATGCTAGTGAATACACTTTACCTATTCCTGATGTTGTAACCCCTTTCTCTCTTTCCTCACATACACTACAAACACTCTCAATAATAGATTCAACCCTCTTTCATCATCCGCTAGTAATTCCTCATCATCTACATATGCTAGTGAATACACTCTACCCGTTCCTAATGTTGTAACCCCTTTCCCTTTTTCTCAGATACTCTTCAAACACACTTATCATTAGTTCCATCATTTTTTCATCATCCGCTAGTAGTAACTCGTAATCTACATATGCTAGTGAATACGATTTACCTGTTCCTGAAGTTGTACCTGCTTTCTCTTCTCCTCACATACTCTTCAAACACTCTTATCATTAGTTTCATCCTTTTTTCAACATCCGCTAGTAGTACCTCGTAATCTACATATGCTAGTGAATACACTTTACCTGCTCCTGATGTTGTAACCCCTTTCTCTCTTTTCTCACCTACTCTACAAAAACTCTCAACATCAGATTCATCCCTCTTTCATCATCCGCAAGTAATTCCTTATCATCTACATAAGCTAGTGAATACACTATACCTGTTCCTAATGTTGTAACCACTTTCTCTATTTTCTCACATACTCTAAAAACACTCTTATCATCAGATTCATCCCTCTATCATCATCCGCTAGTAACTACTCATCATCTACATATGCTAGTGAATACACTTCACCTGTTCCTAATGTTGTAACACCTTTCCCTTTTCCTCACATACTCTTCAAACACTCTTATCATTAGTTTCATCCTTTTTTCATCATCCGCTAGTAGTACCTCGTAATCTACATATGCTAGTGAATACACTTTACCTGTTCCTGAAGTTGTAACCCCTTTCTCTCTTTTCTCGCCTACTCTGCAAACACTCTAAACATCAGATTCATCCATCTTTTATCATCCGCAAGCAATTCCTCATCATCTACATATGCTTGTGAATACACTTTACCTGTTCCTAATGTTGTAACCCCTTTCGCTTTTTTCACACATGCACTAAAAACACTCTCATCATCAGATTCATCCCTCTTTCATCATCTGCTAGTAATTCCTCATCATCTACATATGCTAGTGAATACACTTTACCTGTTTCTAATGTTGTAACCCCGTTCCCTTTTCCTCACATATTGTTCAAACAATCCCACCATCAGATTCATCTCTTTTCCATAATCTGCTAGTAGTACCTCATCATCTACATATGCTAGTGAATACACTATACCTGTTCCTAATGTTGTAACCCCTTTCGCTTTTTTCTCACATACTCATCATCAGATTCATCCCTCTTTCGTCATCCGCTAGTAATTCCTCATAATCTACATATGCTAGTGAATACACTTTATCTGTTTCTAATGTTGTAACCCCTTTCTCTCTTCTCTCACAAACTCTACAAACACACTCAACATCAGATTCATCCCTCCTTCATCATCCGCAAGTAATTCCTCATCATCTACAAATGCTGGTGAACACACTTTACCTGTTTCTAATGTTGGAACCCCTTTCTCTCTTCTCTCACATACTCTAAAAACACTCTTATCATCAGATTCATCCTACTTTCATCATCCGCTAGGGGGGGGGGGGGGGTATTGGAGTGGATCTTATGTTTAGACATACAGATAAATGAAAAGTTGAGTAATGATAGTCTGACGTCAACTTTTCCGAGACAAGGTCGTTCAGAAACAGGTCGTCCTAATGGTTGTGCCAATAGTGCAACTATAACTTCTCTGATGTGTTCGACCTTTAGGTACCCCATCAACGGCGCGGTCACCTCTCCGTGTGAAGCGACAGCCAAGCTGTGGGGAAATCGGTACAACTATTCTGATGGCTCTGAATTCAAAGACTCTGGACCAACCCCGGCTTCACCTATGAACCAAAAGCAAGTACCTGATCTTTGTCAAGATTTGTCGACGCATTCGTCCTTGACTTCGGACAGGTCACATTATAGTTATGCATATTTGACCTCTAATACCGAGAACTCCGGGGACCAAATCTTCACCCTTTCAAGTGATGAATTAGATCACAATAGACCAAGAGAAAACAATGTGTACGTCTTACACGAGAGATAAAATATATATGGTTAAAGGGCATATTGCTCACCTAATCTCTGCAGATGGATACACAACATCAGAAATTAATGACACTCTTTCAATAACTTTCAATCGAAATGGAAGATATGTATTTAGTTTGATCACGAAAAATAAAGGCGAAGACAAGACTTCTATGAATCATGTCTCTGAAGCTATTCTTGCACTTAGAAAAGCTTTGGAGACCCTACAGGTTAAGAGTGTAACAATTTCCAAAAAGGGAAATGCTCTTGATGTTTTTTCATGGGATTCAGTAGAAGAAAAGATTCTAGAGAGTTTTTAGGGTTAGAAATTCTAGTAATTATTTGTTCTGAGGATATCATCTTACCTCCTAAAGATATGAGGGATGATATAATTCGAGAATTTCACGAATCTGTAGTAGGAGGTTATAAAGGAATGACCAAAACTTATTGGCGGGTTAGAGAAATCTATTACTGGAAAAACATGGAACAGGATGTTCAGAGGATTATCGAATCCTGCACTAACTGTCAATGAAATAAATTAGAAGGCATAGGAACTCGACAGCCTATGGTTATCACCGACACTACCAAAGGTCCCTTTGACAAAATTCAAATCGATGTTGTGGAGCCAGTGCCGAAATCCACCGAAGGAAATTCTTACATTCTGATTCTTCAGTGCATTTTTACGAAATATTCAGATGCTTTCCCTTTAAAGAACGTTGATTCAGTTACGATAGCCTCGACCCTAGCTGAACAATTTATTTCCAGATATGGATGTCCCAGCGTCCTCCATAGTGACCAAGGGTCTAATTTTGTTAGCCAATGTATGAAAAACTTTTACAAGATATTCAGGATTAAAAAGATCCAATCGACCACTTATCATCCTCAAAGTTTAGGATCCCTAGAGAGGATTCATCAAACCTTAATAGAGTATTTGAGGCAATTTGAAACTGCCACAAATTGGGATGATTGGCTTCGCTTCGTGGTATTTTCTTATAACACCAGCATCTACGAAGCAACAGGCTTCGCTCCTTACACCCTAGTTTTTGGTAGAGAAGCTGTAATTCCTAACAGTTTCATCCCTTCACAACAAGAGGAAACCTATTTGGGATAACATTTTAAGGAAGGGGAAAACGTCTATTTGAAGATCAATCAATGAAAAGATAAATTTGATCCCTACCAGCGCCAGATCTGGAACAAAGCCCATAAATCACAGAAGCATCGAAACTATAGTCCAAATGAACTATAAATATCTGAATAAATATTAATGAATATACCTAACGACCTAAACCATAACATTTTCCACACTTTTTAAACTAAGAAATTATTAAATAAACGATAACATGAATTGGAATCAACTTCAATTAGAAGAAATCAGAAGAAACTACATATCTTAGACCAAAGTACCTAAATCTACGATCTAAATTAACCAAACCTTTTATAAAATCTTAAATTTAGCGCATAAATAATTTAAAATTAACTTTTCTTTTCATTTTACCAAGTCATCGGTTCATATTCCCACGTAGGTCACATTTGACACATCACGAATGAATTTCAGCAATCGAAAGTATGAACAGCTAATTCAAATCCTTCACCGGCTCAGTATTGTTGCAAGTATAACCCTGAATTTATAACAGCCAATCAAGAACTTCCTCAGAATAAAAAGTAGATTGAAAATCCAAAACGTCTGAAATATATCGAAAAGAAATTAGTGCATAGAAACACACATAGGCTTAAAATTTATAATGGACCTTTGGATCTCGAAAAACCTGTTGATCTTAGTAAATCAAGATTTTAATCAACACAATTAGTTTAAAACCCCTGAACAGAGGATCTTTCATCACAGTGGTTCTGCAAGACTTACACTTACAAATTCTTCCTGAATCTTACCTTAAGTTAACTAACATCTTCTGTTCATGAATATTTAATATACAAATAAATAAAATAAACAAAATGATTTCAGCAGCTTAGAATACAGCGACATAGCTCACTGAATCTGACAAATTTAGAAAATCTCATAACTCTAATAATTAAAAAAATACATATCAAATTTGTTCTCTTTTTCATATCTTTTAGATTTTAATTAATTTCATCCCTTTATAAAATGGAATAAAATTTCGTAATTTTAATAACTCTAAAAATTCCTTTCTCCCTTATTTTTATAAATTTCCCTATCATAGGAATATAGCAGAATCTAAGAGAATCTATTAGTCCTTAATAGATCCATACATTTTAAATGTATTCTCTTATCCTAATAAGTATAATTAATAATATCAAATGGATACAAATCGCTTTTCAGGTCGGATCCATCTCTAGAGCAACTAGATCTGCCACGCTTCGTATAGGGAACCAGCCCCGGGACCACTCAGTCCACCCCTGGCTTCGTTAATTTTTGTACTGAAATATATCGAAAATTATATTGGGACATAGAATATAACTCTCCATTTATTAAAAATGTATCTCTCATGAAAAAAAGAAAAAGACACAGGGGAAAGTGACAAGTTGTTGCCGTGAATTAACCCTTTCCACAAACTTGAAAATTCACGCCATAACCTAAACCTTTAGCGCATATACCTTTTATTGTTTCCCAAGAAAGTATTTATCCAAATATAAAATAAATAAAATAAGATAAATATTAAGAAAAAAAAGAATTAAAAGGAGAAGGGAAACCCTTAAAATCCCTAGCCCATAGCCTCAGTATTAAGAGAACGTTGAGACAACATAGAGTGTGAGCAATGGAGAACGAGAACCAGATTTTTCAAAATCAAGAGCAAATGGAAGGAATAACAGAAATACCCTTAATAGAGGAGGAAAACAACATCATTGTGTATGAGAAGCACATCAAAATCGACTTTTCACATGTAACTCGCATATCTCTTTTATCTTTTAACCTTATCAATCTCCATAAACAATTTCTCCTACATTTCTCTTTTCTCTTGCTACTTTTACCCTTGAAATCAACATTTTTACAAATTCCAAACAAATTTCTTTAAGTTTAAATAAATTCCTGAATCCAGCTAGACAATGTCTAAGGACTAAGAATTATAAATTTCAACTTCACCCCTTTTTCCTAATTTTACCAAAATAACATGAAACATCTCTTCTTTCTTTATCTCCCTTTTTAATACGAGTCACATAATTATCATAGTAATATATATATAGAAAACTAAAGGTTAACAACCACCGCAGGGTCCCACTGGGAGTAACTGTCATCTAAAAAAATGACAAAAATATGTAGACAGAAGTATTGTAAGAAATGGAAGTCATGTAAACCCTTAGGGGACACATTATGAATAAAGAAGAGCGAAATAAATTCTTTTAACTAAAGTTAATGTAAATACCATATTGACTAAAATGTAAAAAGCTTCAAGTTCCTAAGATTTCGCGTGAAAATATATTCCATTTTCAAACAAATAGTTGAATTAAAAAAAAAATTTACCAAGAGATGAATTTTCAACCCAAAAATACGAATTTTCAACCAAAAAAAAATTATTTTTGCCGAACAGTTGCATTAACAATCAAATAGTTAAACTTTCAAACAATAGATACGCATTTTTTAACAAAATACGTAAATATTTAACGAAACACTTCAACTTTTGAGCGAAAGGACGATTTTTTTCGAAGCGCAGTTGAATTTTCAGTCATAAAAATTATTTTTCTATCATGAAAGATGAATTTACAAACAACAAAGAAGATTTTTCAATCCAAAAGGATGAATTCTTGACAGTTGAATTTTCTACTAAAAAATATTATTTTTCAACCAAAAATGGAATCGTTAGGTTTTCAGAGTAAAAAATTGTTTAAAAAAATGAATTATCAACCAGTTGGATAGAACCAAAAAACACTAATTTTTAACAAAATAGTTGAATCCTTAAACAAAAAGATAAATTTTCAACAAACAAGATTAATTTCTAACCAAAGAGTTAAATTTTCAACCAAAAAAGATAATTTTTCCACCAAGAAGATTAGTATTCTACCAATAAAGATGAATTTTCAAGAATACACATGAATTTCTAACAAAATTGTTGAATTTTGAAGCCAAAAAGACGAATTATCTGCAAAACAGTTAAATTTTCAACCAAAAAATGTTATTTTTCACCAAAAAGTTAATTTGCTGCCGAATAGTAAAATTTTCAAATTAACTTCTAACTCAACAGCTGAATTCTATACAATTACATTTTCAGGTGAAACAATCATTTTTCAACCAAAAATGTAACGGATTTTCAAGAAAATAGAGAGATGAATCATATATGAATCTATGACTAAAAAATGTATTCTTAACAAAGTAGTTCAACTTTTCACCAAGTAGTTGAATTTTTGATCGAAAGAGATTAATTTTTTCACCAAATAGTTGCATTTACAACAAAATAATTAAATTTCCAAGGAAATAGTAGGATTTTGAACTAAATTAAATACGTTCCGAATCAAAAATATAATAATAAACTTTTAAAAAAAACTTTTAACAACAAATAGTTGGATTTTCTTATTGGGTTCTATTAATTCAGTTCACATTTAGCGAAAATGGCCATTTTTCTTGAAAACAGCGGAAAAAAGGTTGATTTTATCTCCTTCAGAGTACTCCCCTTTGGAAGCTATCTTTTTCTTCCTTCTTCTACTTTCGGAAAAACTACTTAAAGTCACCTTTCGGAATAGCTAACAACTGCTTCATCGCATTCTGTTTTATTTCCTCTACGTATTCAAATCGTTTTCCTTTCAGAGGTTGCTTCAATTTGGGAAACAGCCAGCTACATTTTTTCTCGAATTTCTGAATCTCGAATCATTCATTGACTCATCACTTATTAGGCATTAGAGGATAGAGAGAAACTCAAATACTACTATACTAAATTGTAAAAAGGGCTCAAATTCTGAAAAGTCTGATGAAAAATAAATCTTATCAGGTAAGATAAAAATTTAAGAATTAAACCACGCAATTTTAATAACATTTAAAAAGTGTCGAAAAATGGTTATATTTTAGTTACACTGAAACTTGGAATTACGTACGATTTCGGGCATTGCTTTCAGTGGCCTTCACATTAACGATTTCTGTTAGATTCTGAGGCATGGCGCAACCTGATGTAACTAACGCGCTGAAAGTGCAGCTCTCGAGCTGCTTGTCACGCTTGACTGAGCAACGACTCCCGCGCTCTCCGCATCACTAAATTCCGAGGCGATCAGTTCTAGGAACGCCGCTAACTCGGACTCCTTACTTCCATGTTCCAGTGTATTCAATTTGTTTTTAAATTTTAGGCCTTGCTCAAATTGACAACGTAGTTTATGGGCGGCCCTTTAAAGTTAAATCGATTTTTCATTTGAGGCAGTTGAGAATTATGCATTAATTTAATTCCTAATAAATAATATCTAAACCTATAACATATTATGCGAGTCCTAAATAATTCGAATTTACTATGATTATCTTGACGCTAGTATGAGGATGTGTTAACAACAGTCAATCGGTCATTATACAAATACGTAGCACATGCTTGTACAGCGAAGTACTATTTAACTGCGACTTGTCGTGTGCACTTATTTAAAAGTCAAACGAGCTCAAGCTCTTTTACTCTTTACTCGACTACTCTTTGGTTAACCTCTAATGGCTAGGTCGTCAGAGGAACACGATTTCGATCGAAGTTAATCTTTGTTTACGAGATCAGAAGGTGGATTGGTAGTTCGGCGTCGCCTGCAATTTTAAAATTCCCTAACTATTGTGGGGTCGTGACATTCATCGATCATCGGAAGGTTCGCTGGAAGGACGTCTGTTAACTCGTTATAGGGGAATTTCAGTTCAAGCAGACTTCAAGCTACCCTGCTGGAAGTAAAACGATCCTAGCTTTTTGAATAATTTTCAATCTTTATGATAGGAAAAGATAGAGAAAATGTATCGTATTCTATCTCTTTGTCAATCTAAATTCACGTCTATCTTTTTCAATACCGTCTTTTATATCTCATCCTATCCATTATCTATTCACGTCAATCATTTTCGATCTCTCTGGCAATCTAAATTCCCATCTATCTTTTTCAATCTCCTCTTTATCTCATCCTATCCTACGTCTATCATCGTCTATATTTTTCAATCTCTTTGTTAATCTAAATTCATGTCTATCTTTTCCAATTCCCTCTTCTCTATCACATCCTATCCTTTATCTATCAACGTCAATATTCTTCTATCTCTCTGTTAATGTAAATTCCCTTCTATCTTTTTTAATCTCCTTTCTGTACCTCATCTCATCCTACATCTATCAACCTCTATATTTTTCCATCTCTGTGTCAATCTAAATTCACGTTTAGCTTTTTCAATACCCTCTTCGCTACCTCATCCTATCCTTTGTCTATCCACGTCAATATTTTTCTATCTCTTTTCCAATCTAAATTCACGTCTATCTTTTTCAATCTCCTCTTCCCTATCTCATCCTATACTACATCTATTAGCGTCTATCTTTTTCTATCTCTTTATTGATCTCTCTTTTCCATATTATTCTATCGTTTATCTATTCACGTCAACCTGGACGTTTTGTCGCTAGGTGGCTGACGGCAAAAGTAAGCAACAAGTGAAATCAGTCTTCAAGCCTTTAAGTAGAGGCCTGACAAGCCATTTTGCCAAGAGATTGAAAAAGATTAAAATTCGTAATAGCCAGATAGACGAAGACATACAAAAAGATAATACTCCTTGGTCACGAAAGGTGAAGAAAGAGATGAAAAATTATTGAGATTGGGGATAGTGTGCATGCGCACTTTAGAGATAAGGAACTTTGCACCTCGACAGACTTTTTAGGTTATGCCACATTGTCCTTGTACTGTAATTCTTTTGGAGCTGAGAAATTCTCATTTAA
Organism: Andricus grossulariae; assembly: GCA_011634705.1. Lineage (NCBI taxonomy): Eukaryota > Metazoa > Arthropoda > Insecta > Hymenoptera > Cynipidae > Andricus > Andricus grossulariae. The sequence goes on from JAABKJ010075445.1 coordinate 2,247,941, forward strand.
ATCTCAGTTGTGAAATTCACACTCGTAAGCAATCACCTGTTTTACGCACTTGTGTCACAAATAGCTATTATATCTCAAGAGTATATATATATATATATATAGACCTTTAATTTTGAAAGGTCTGGGCGCAAATGTGGGGGAAATACAAAGACCGAGCGCGTAGCGCGAGGTAAACACATCATCGAGCCCGAAGCGCGAGATAAATATATTATCGAGCGCGAAGCGCGAGATCCAACAGCCGCGCGCCCTAGGCGGGCTCAAAGTTGCAAGCCGCGCGCGATGAGAATGTGCCCGCACAGCGGGCAGATTTTTCTTATATTAAAATCTTTCCTTGGTTGAAATATGAACTATTATATTTTTTGTTGAGAATTAATCTTTTTTTATTGAAAATTCGATCATTTGGCTCAAAATTAATTTTTTTTTTCATTCATTTTTTATCTATAGTTTGACCATTAAACCATTTGATGACAAATTTGTCTCTTTTGTTGTTTTTGGGAACGTTCGACTTTGTTTTGTGTGTTATTTTAAGATACGAATACAGAGGATTCATATTTGGAGCACGCAAACCACCGGCCGGGCTTTTCCACCTCCACTCCCCACCTAATGAGTCAGTTCTTTTACTGCGTCCTGCAGCATATCAAGTGCCCTACTAGTATTAATTCTATTTAAAGCTATTTAGTCAAAACGTGAACTATTTATCGCGAGCGTTGCTTTCTATCCCTGACTGGCAAGGTCTTGGGCGCTTGGGAAAAAATCAGAAGAAATTGCTTGTGAAACCGAGACTTCTCCGGCGACATCTAACGATCGTTGGGCACGTGTACTTATTCCCTTCTAATGTTATGTTAGCCCGATGAGCTTACCATTCTGATTTGCGCTCAAATCCTCGTTCCGCCGCGCGGAGACGGATGATAGAAAGATTTAAAAGTTTGAAAAGTTGTATGCGACTCGGGGTTATAGTTATAAAGCATTCATTGGTTGCGAAAACTCTCATCGTTGAGAAAGTTTTTTCCTTTCTATCACTCGCGCGGGAAAAATCCTCCTCATCAACAAAAGAAAAACAAGTTTCCCTTGTCAGGTTGTTTCAAGAAATTTAAGCGAGATTTTTATTTCGTAGACTTGTTTTCAAACGAAGGCAATTATTTCGGTGTGAAAGTAAAGTTCTGATCATCAGTCGATACTCTTAGGCCAATCTCTGATACATCTTAACTTTTGAGAATATCTTGTTTCTTAGTGGAAATTAGGCTACACCTATTTTATCGATCCAAGAAAAAAATGCGCTTCCACAAAATTATGAATATCTGAATTTTGATATTTGTTTTTCAAACAAAAAAAAAGCAATATTTTTTCTTTTAACCGCTGTGATTTCTGACTTAATTCAGAAATTCAAATTTTTTTCTCCAGATTCTGGCAAAGTTCACATCCTGTAAGTTTTGTGCTTTGATAATGCGGTTTATTAAATCACAGAATTCACACTCTTTCCCTTTTTCCCCTCTTTTCCCCTTTTTTGAAGAATTAGTCTTTTTCCTCTCATTTCAAGGAAATTCCCTTTTTCTCGTTTTTTCGTCTAAATGAGAACTCAATAACAAAATCCAACTATTTTTTGCATGAAAGTGAATTCTTTTTCATGTCTACTACTACTACTACTACATGTCTACAATTATAATTTTGGTTCAGAATTCATCTCGTTTTTGCTTTAAATTCGCACTATTTGGTTGAAACTTTCATTATTTTGTTGAAAATTCAACTATTTTGTTAAAAAGTTATATTTTTTGAAGATTCAACTGCTTTGTTGAAATTTTATCTTTTTGAATATAAAATTCGTGCTTTTTGTTTGAAAATTCATCTTTTGGAAAAAAAGTAATCTTTTTTGGTTGAACATTCATATCTTTTATGCTTGAAAGTAAATTCTTTTTAATTAAAAAGTCTACTCTTATATTTTTGGTCCAGAATTCATCTCTTGTACTTCAAAATTCTAATTGTTTTAAAATTAAATTATTTTGTGGCAAATTCAACTATTTTCTTGAAAATTCACATTTTTTGGTCGAAAATTCAACCGTTCAGTTGAACATTCGTCTTTCTGGATAGAAAATTCATCCTTTTTATTCAAAATTCATCTGCTGGTAGAAAAGTTATATTTTTTGGTTGAAAATTCATATTTTTGAGTTGAAAATTCAACTGTCTTCTAAAGTATTCTTCGTTTTGGTTTGCAAATTCAATTATTTGGTTGAAAATGTAACTGTTTTTGGTTGAGCGTTCATCTTTCTCGGTTGAAAATGTACTATTTCGTTTAAAATGCAGTGTATTTGCACTATATATCTTAGGAATATGGTACCTACATTAATGTTTTTTAAAAGAATTTATTCCCTTACGATTCCCCTATATTATTGAAAAATCGCACTGTTTCTCCTGTTTTTATACTATTTTGGGCTGTTAGGTCTGAAATCACTTTTACAAATATATATATATTAATCCTAAAAATTATAATTAAAATGTGATTTTGGTGTCTGTATTTTTTAGTGTGAGGCGCATATTATCAGGTAACATATTTAGTTACTCAAAACTATTTTTAACTACGTCATTATTTGGCATTTAATTAATTGGTGGGTTATGCAGTACGACCAGCATGCCCCGTACCATGGGGCACGGTGGCTGTCGTATTACTGACGGTTTATTTGAACAATATGAACCTTGCTGAATAAAAATATACAATCTAATAATTTTTTAAGTATAATTTAACGAAAAAAATACTCAAGACAAGATCAACACTAAATAAATGTTTTCTTATCATTCAAAGTAAAGTGTGTATCAAAACTTAGGATAACCTTTTGCTCTCTGACAATTCTATTCAGCGTGTATCTATCTGCAATAGGGGAGTTCACGACTATCACCAGAGTGCGCGATCTGTTCGGGTCCGAGTTCTGTGAAAATTCAAATAAGATCAATTAAAATCAATTTAAAAAAATCAATTAAAAAAAATCAATTAAAATTTCGTGCAAATATATAATAAAAATCTTTCGTTTATTTAAAGTACATAGTAAAACTGATTGTTATTTAGTGATAATCATTCTGCATAGAAAGAGTCAAATATTGAAAGCATTGGTAAGTTTTTGTGCAGTAATTCTGTATAATTATTACATTATTAAATAACACTAATGGCATTATATTGTTCATTGGTGAAATGATTGAAAGAAGTTTAAAAATATTTTTTAAATAATAAATGATGATCATTATTTGAAACTTCAGAAACTTTGAAATGTTTACAAAACTTCATAAAACTTTTATTTGGCCAGAAATTTTTCATAAAATTTTACAATCCTAATTTTCCTCGTAATCAGTAAATCCTTGCATTACTTACGAAAAGCATTTATACCTACCAAATTTTTTTTTCAGATTTGAAGTCAAGTCCTATTCTTTAAAATGTACTGACTGGGAAATAATGAGTAGCTATTGAGGCACAACACTTTACGCAAAATTTTCCCATAATCTTTCCACATAAATAACTCTGCGCGATTTGTGATTTACTTGAAATTCAAATTCACCTGAATGTGAGGTTATGTTTTGGTTATATGGATTAGTTTTTCGTTTTTTCGACGTTCATTATTGTTATTTAATAATGTAAAAATTATACTGAAACACTGCACAAAAACTTACCAATGCTTTCAATCTTGGACTCTTTCTTTTCAGAATGATTGTTACTAAATAACTAACAGTTTTACTTCCTATTTAAAATAAATATAATATAATAATATAATAATATAATAATATAATAATATAATAATACAATAATATAATAATATAATAAATATAATATATATATATATATATAAATCGTGTATAGTGGCATAGTTAGAATAGCAGAAAAATAGTGCTCCACATAAAAATGAAATTATCTGTAATGATAAAAACATATATAAAAAACGGTTGATGAAGCATTTTAAGACAAATGTAGTTGAAAATGAATTAATAGCTGCCATTATAAAGGGGTTGTCAGTTTTGAAATTCATGTAGTTTGCAAAATACATAAGTAAATGCAAATGATTTCATTTTTCATTTTTAATTTATTCATATATAAATCAACAATTAATTTCATGAAAATAATGAATGTATTGAATTAATAAATTTATCTACTACATTTAATATTAAACCAATAACATTATTTTCAGAGTAAAGTGGTGAATTGAAAGAGGAGTTCAGTTGGATCAGGATGTGGATGGAGGTCAATGGTTAAAAATAAAAAGAATACGGGGAAATAACATCTTAAACAATCTCACTACTGTACCTAGTTCTCCAGAGGGAAACTGGTTGCCTTTTCCATCCAGCAGGATTCCGAGCACTTTCAACGATGGGCATATTTTCATGTATATCTTTTCTTCGTGCACGATTAAAAACAATGAAGACAATAAAGAAAATGAGAGCAGCGACGAGAACGAAAATTATAAAGATTGTAGCACTGGGAAACCACTGAGAAGAGCTGAGCAGTAATTCAAAAGTGGCCATGTTACTAATCTTAAAGACTGTATAAGAGGTGAATATTACTATCTTCAATCTACAGTATTAGCCTCATTCAAAAATGACTTTCGTTACAAGGTAAAATTAATGCTTAGAAATAAGACCGGGGAAGTGATTCATGGTCAATGTCGGTGCAAGGCGTCAGCAATGGGACGACGTTGTCATGTCGCAGCTATTTTATATACTTGACTTCATTATATGCAAGCTTGTGAAAAAGATAACGTGGCTCCCACAGGTAGATTGCAACGAGAAGGAATCCGCGAACAAAATTGGGACATTTTTGACTAAGTTGCAAATGTATTCATTTAAAAAACAGTGAAAGTGCTACTCTCCTTTTGCATGGGAACTACTTTTGAAACTGGCTTACGAGGATTACGACCTAACTGATGACAGATTTCAGATCTTACTTGAACAAGTAAAGGAGTTACGACATGCTCTTGAATTCGGTGTGAATGGGCCAAATGAAATCACGGAAAATGGGAAAAATTCCGCAAAATGGAAGAAATACAGAAAACTTCTAATAACTGCATCGAACGTGAAGTCGTATATTTCACCAAAGACGAATTCTGCATTATTTAATTTGGTACACGGACATTTGTGCGACGATCAGTCGATTGATTTTGTGAGCGCGTTAAAGTAGGGGAGAGAAAATGAAAAAAGCGTTGCAGAGTATATATCTTAAAGTCAAGATTTTGGATTCGAAGTTGAAACCACAGGCTTGTGGGTAAACTCCAATTTCCCAGGATTAGGAGCATCGCCAGATTCACTCGTCTATTATCCTAATCAGGATTATCCATTAGGATTACTGGAGATTGAATGTCCAAAGTTTCTTGAAAAGCTCAAACCTGTAGAGATATTTAAATTGACACATTGTAAAAAAAAAAGTATTTTGTTGTGAACTGGTTGCCGATGAATTGGTGCTGAAAAGACAACACAAGTACTACTACCAAATTCAACTGCAGATGGCGATTACAAAGCAATAGCGTTCCATGAAAATGTTTTCTGTTTAGAATATTTTGAGATGAGAGTACCTAAGAAATTAGTACCTTTCCATTTAGGAACCGCAAAATGTGTATGAATTATATTACACGTACCTGCGCACATAATAATATAGGGAGACTTTATTTAGTTTAAAACAGTATTAGTTATTTGTGACAAATATACCCCTATTCACCCCCATGGTGCAGGTAAATCTAAGGTGATGTAAGAATCCTTCCATATTGCATTTTTTGTGGATAATCCTTTGATCCGCTTCCGGTAAATTAATTGGATACGTAACTAACTTCGGCCGTATCTCGGGCTGTCCGTACAAATCCTCATTGGGACAACCCTCCTCCGTTCTCACAACGCTAGTCTCACAAGATGTCAACTGGACTGAGTTGCGGTATTTGGTTGATTGGCGTCGTTGTTTCCTCTCTCTCCCGGAAAATCTTAAGCTCCTTGACCGTCTTCCGAGTGGCTGGATTTGTCCCGTCCGGGATGGTCCCTACCGGTTCGTATAGGATGACGCAACCGGGGTCTAGGGTCACCACAATGGACCGGTCGTGTACCGGGTTGAAGGGGACTAGTGTCCGACGGGCTCCTCCGTGAATGGTTCTGATCCTTCGGCGTAGGTCTAACACCTGAGATATCCTCTCACCTCCTGGCGGGAGTGGTGCGCAACGGTCGGAAGGAGTGGAAAGTCCTTCTTGTAGAGGCCTGATTGCTGCCGGTGTCACCTCCTGGTGACCAATGGTCAACTCCTGTTGACCAGAGGAAGTGAGCTCCTGCTCACCATGAGTTCTTGGACTTCCCAACTCCTGTTGACGAGTGGGAGTGAAGACTGTCAACTCGTGTTGAGAGTCGTTAGTGGAGCTGGTTGTTAGCTCCTGCTGAGGCCGTGGTGGCGGGCGACCGCAGAACTTGCGCCACGCTCTCCTCTTTGTGTAGCTCCGTCCCATCCAATAGGATCCCCAGGTACGACTTGTTGAAGCGACCCAGGTAGATTCCATTACAGGAAACGGATACTATTTGTTCGATATAATAATGGATTCCCCGGTACTACTGGTTGGAGCGACCGAGGCAAATCCTTTATTATAAAGCTTGTGCGCGTGAGAGAGAGCGAAGTGGTTACAAGTTTAGAATTTTTTTTTAACGAATAAGAATTCATATGTAATACTTTGCTATGAAAAGAGCAGATTTTTATGAATATATGTATATCAAGGTAACAGCTCAAGGAACAGACAATGATTTAAATATACTGAGTTTATTCTGTATTTTTCTCCCTGTACTAGACTCAGAGAGACGAGAGACGGTAATGCGCTTCTGAAGGATTCGAAAGACAGAGCGATGCACGATGGCCACAACACGTTCTTTTATTGAGAAGAGCGTGAGCTCCCCCACTCCGTGGTCGGGTGGTTTCTCCCACTCCGCGCGAAAGTTGAGAATAGGGGAGCCTCATCATCAAATCTCCCACTCTTCGATAATGGCCCAATCAGGGAGCTCCTCGGGGGGAATTGGTCTCTCGTTATTGTGGCGCTCAATTCAATATAAGAATTCCTGGCTCGTGATTGCTGCGCCGTACCCGTGTCGCGGGGTGCGCGAACTAATCGGAGGATTCGCTTGTTTGTGATTGGTGCGCCGTACCTGTTGCGCGGGGCACGCGAGTCAATCAGGACTCTACGGTTTACATGGTTCTAAAATCAATTAGCATTACTAGTAATAATTAATATAATCTCGATATTCCATAAATATAATTATTTAACATTGACATTAATTTATAATATCGTAGTTGTGCATATATTATATATACGTCATATGTAGCGTAAGACATATAATCTAGGTTGATTCAATTCCAATTACCCAATATTAAATTCATTAATATCAGTATCATTATTTATTATTAGCTTTACTATAATACCGAAGTTATACATATATTGCAGGGTTGCCACAATCAACCTTTAAAAAATTTCCATGATATTCCATGATATTTTCCAGGATATGGGATCAAATTTCTTTTAATAATTTGGCCTTCGATACTTTTTAGAGCTGCAGTAATATAGATTACTTCATAGCTAAATCCTTCAAACTCTCAAAAACTTCATTTTTCATTTTTCTTGGAGGCGTTTTTTTTCTTTTTTCCAGTTGCATCTATATACTTTTTCATTTCTCAAAATGGGATTGATTTCACGTGTACATTATCAACAGCTTCATTTTGTTGGCCAGCTTAAGAATTTGTTCTTTTGATAATATAATTTGTTTTTTTATTTTTAAACAAGCTTCTCCAATTATTAGGAGTTCCTTCTTCATTATAAGAAAATCAGTATAGAAATGAATAACTTGAAAATATTTTTTTAAAAATTTTGTTCACTGAGTTAGCGTAGGATTTTTAGTTATTTCAAGGGATTCCCAAAATTGCAAGGAATTTTATAGGATTCCTGAAGAGTGTGAATATTTCAAGTTCATTAATGAATTTCAACGAATTAAAATTTTTTTAAAGGATTTCAGATAATTGCCACTGTCAGAACAATTTCTTATATGTTATAGGCTTTCAGAAAGTTTCTACCGATTGACAAACATTTTTACTAATTGTAAGGAATTTTCAATGGATTTCGAAAGATTTTCTAATAATTTCCAGAAATTTCATTAAATTTCATAGCATTTCAAGAGATTTTAGTGAATTTTAAAGATTTTTAAACATCTTTAGGGGGTTTTCACCAATTTTGCTGTATTCATAAATAGTGGATTTTATCATTCTTAAAATGTATCATGGGATTTTCATAGGTTCCAAATAATTTTCAAGATTTCAATAGAATGTCAAGCAACACATTAGGGGAATTTTTTTAGATGCTCGCTGCTTAGAGTTCATTTGTGCAGACTGTCGACAGACCGATTTCAATGTTGATTACCATATAGCAGCTTTCCATATAATAACCTTTTATAGAGAATTTCCTATGATCGCAAAAAAATTATAAAAAATTCAATGCAAGAAAATCAGAATAGGCTTATACTGATTTCCTTAAAATTATTTCAAATTCTGTAAGAGATTGAATATTATTAGGCCTACTTCAAGAGGGAAAGAGAATGCAAAAATGTGCTTAATAACAAAATAAAATTTTGGTTTGGTATCCTTTCGCGAACATTTTTTTTAAACATTAAGAACAAAGTTCCGTGCGCGTTAAATAATTTCTAGTTTAGAAGAAAAATAATATTTTCAAACTTTTATTATAAAAACTGCATAATAATAACCACTTATTTTATACATTTTTGTTTGTTCTAGGGTTACCTTCATGATTCGCATGTTCGTTACTCATCCCAAAATTTGTCAGAAAGTCCCTTGTTCTGGGCTGCATACCTGATGATATTTCTGTAAAAAGACAAAAAAAAAGTATGAATCTGTAATGCTAACAATGTATCAGAAATAATAAAATTAGAATTCGGTTATGCTATTTTATTTCAGATAAGCGAGTTAGCACCTACTTATTTTCATTGTACAGTGAATCGCCGCCAAGTGAAAAAAATGAGAATATCTGTTATTGATGTAAATCATTTATATATAAACATAAATTGTGAAATTAGAGTTTCACAAGTAGTTCTAAAAGATATATGATTTTTTCAATTAAAAATTATAAATCTTCAATTGTGAAAAGGTTAGTGGAAGAACGCGATTGGGTACAATTTTCAAATTCATTTGAACAATGATAGAAGGGTATTGTAAAGCTTATGAATTTGTTACGACATCTCTAGCAACGTAATATAATTACAAATCATTACGTAAAAATGAAAGAAACCTATATTTATCCAATTCATCTGATTCACCTTACTTCAAAGTCACAATCAAAATTCAAAATGTTTATTTTGGGAGAAATGAGTGGTGCGCAATTTACAAGGAGCTCATGCTAAAAACTGATTCAAATACACAGCAACTCCTGCACTTTTTTAGTTCTTGCCCCTAAAAAATATTTTTTCCTAGTAGAAGTACAAAAATTCGAGGTCATGAGTTTTCAAGAGAAAATTTGATGCCTTCTCTCTAATTATTATTATTATTATTATTATTATAACTGATAAACGCAGAATTTCAAGAATAATTTAACTAATGTACTATCAGATATTTCCTGTTTATATACTGTTCTGAGATTTTTGTGTTTTCCCCTTCATAAGCATAAATAACGTATATCGAATATTTTCTCGGACTTGGTGACATGGAAAATTTTAATTACTATCACCTCATTGAAGTAGTAAAAGTTAAACCTTATTACGCATTTATCATTTCACCTTGAAAAACTCAGATAATTTATGTACCAAAAATCTAATCAGAATTTTGGTGAATATTTGTATTCATCGCAAGAAATGTATGTAAAATTTGAAACCACATTAAATCGAATTCCGAAAGTATTATTGATAAGTAAATAGAAGAATTCTTTCTCTCGCTTTGTCAATCTGCTATACTACCACTAAGTATTATAAGTTGGTCCCACTGCTTATCAATTAATACACATTTCAAATTTTATTTTTTACAACACACACATTCTAGTTTCTCGCCACTCAGAAAAAAATTTGTTTTGAAACAAAAGGATCGTCCTCTTGCCTGTTTGCTTTTGAACGACGCGAATATATTTTTTACACGAACAAAAATATTTGGCTGCAAAATTAGGGGAAGTTAGTAGCATAAGACGAATTTTTGCTGCAAAAGGATTCTTGTTGAGACAAATGACAATCCTCCCAACCTTGAATTTGAGCAGAAATTCAATTTACGTCAAAAAACATCCTTTCACCACAAGGGGACATTTCTCTGAGTGGCTGAATAGAGTTTGAAGAAAAGAAATACAAACGATTATTCACGTGCTTTACTACAGCATAAAATTGATGTTAATACTATATTCTTTATCTCAAGAATTACAAATGCCTCGAGCTTGCCTTTGTAAGATATCTCGATTTTATAAATTAGGCCAAGGACAAAAATTTGGTCGCCTTAACCAGACTCGACGACAAAAATCTTTATCTGAACTAGAAAATTTCTGAACCATTTATAAACTGAAGAATGATTTTTAAGTTTTTAGTAGGTTACAAGAAATTAAAAAAAATTCTCAAGAGACATCGAAATACTGCCGCGAATTTTTTAACCATAGAAATGTGTTAAAAATATGGATAAATTATGAATTCATTATATACATATACATATATATTATATTTTTTTTATTTACCAATAGAATTAAGGACAACCACCAATGATAGGGTCATAGTAGAAGGGACGATCATTGTTACCATCTGAAAAAGACCTGATAATTTATTAATGCAGGATTTGGTCATTAGTGTAGCTAATTCTGGAGCTTTATTCCATTCATATAATTCATACATATTTATATATCTTATTATTTTTTCTCATGTGTTTATCCTTTTGAGATATTTGTATTATATGAATACATGGAAAATTTTCTTTTTATCAAATTTTAAAATTTATACATGCTTTAGAATTTGTTTTTTAACTTTGATTGCATAAGCTATGTTGAGTATACTGATAACATTCTTTTGGTTAAATTTTTAACCGCGTATATGTGTTCGCATTGAAAAAATCCGCGAAAAAATAATTTTGATATCTTTGCGGCTTATTCCAAAACAAATTGTTTTTAATGACATATCTTCGAAAATATGCAAGAAATAATTTCCACTAGCACATTTTTTTTCTCCAAACCGTCAAAAGTTACTATTTTTGTGGCGGAACTGAGAGAACTCATGGAATTCAGGGAACTCAGGAAGCCAGAGTATTCAGGGAACTCAGGAAATTTAGGGAAATAAAGGAAGTAGGAAACTCAGGGAACTCAGATAATGCGTGGAATTAAGTAAACTTACGGAACTAAGGGAGCTTAGGGAACTCAAGGAACTGAGAGACCTCAGAGAATTTAGAAAACTCAGGAAACTCAGAAATTTCAGGGTACTCAGGGAACTCAGAGTACTTAGGAAATTCAGGAAATTCAGGAAAATCGAGAAAGTAGGGAACTCAGAGAACTTAGAGAATTCGTGGGATTAAGTAAACTTGAGGAACTAAGGAAGCTTAGGGAACTCAAGGAACTGAGAGAACTCATGGAATTCAGGGAACTCAGGAAGCCAGAGTATTCAGGGAACTCAGGAAATTTAGGGAAATCAAGGAAGTAGGAAATTCAGGAAACTCAGAGTACTCAGAAAATTCAGGAAATTCAGGAAAATCGAGAAAGTAGGGAACTCAGGCAACTCAGAGAATTCGTGGAATTAAGTAAACTTAAGGAACTAAGGGAGCTTAGGGAACTCAAGGAACTGAGAGAACTCAGGGAACTTAGGGAATTGAGGTTACTTAAGGAAGTGAGGAGACTTAGGTAATTCAGAGATCTCAGGGAACTCAGTCAACTCAGAAAATTCAGGGAACTCAGGGAACTCAGAGAACTCAAGAAACTAAGGGACTTAAGGGAACTCAGGCAATTCGGAAAATTCACGAAACTCGGGAACTCAGGAAACTAAGGGAAATCAAGGAACTTAAGGAACTGAGGGAACTCAGAGAATTCAGAAAAATTAAGGAACTAAGGGAACTCACGAATCTCGAAAAACTCAGGAAACTGAAAGAACTCAGGGAACTTTGAGGATTCACAGAACTTAAGGAACTCAAAGAGCTCAGGAAATTCAGGCAACTCAGGGAACTCAGGGAACTGAGGGTTATCAGGGAACTTAAGGAACTAAGGGAACTCAGGGAATTCAGAAAACTCAAGGAACTCAAGGAACTCAGGGAACTCGAAAACTAAAAGAGCTCATGGAGTTCAGGAAAATCAAGGAAATCAAGGAACCCAGAGAACTCAAGGAACTGAGAGAATTCAGAGAACTCAGGGAGTTTCGAGAACTCAGGGAACTTAAGGAACTAAGAGAACTCAGGAAACTCAAGGAACTCTGGGAACTCAGGTGATTCAGAGCGATTAGGGAATTGAAGAAACTGAGGAAACTCAGGGATCTCAAGAAACTCAAGGTACTTAAGGAACTAAGAGAACTCAGGAAACTTAAGGAACTGATGAAACTCATGGAACTCAGGTAATTCAGAGCATTCAGGGAACATAAGGAACTCATGGATCTCAAGAAATTCAGGGAACTCAAGGAACTCAAGGAACTCAGGGAACTCACCGAATTCTGGAAACTTAAGGAACTGAGAAAACTCAGGAAACTCAGGGATCTCAAGGAACTCAAGAAACTCAGGGAATTCAGGGGACTCAGGGAACTAAGGGAAATCAGGGAACTTAAAGAACTAAAGAAACTCAGGGAACTCACAACATTCAGGAAACTCGGGGAACTCAAAGAACTAAAGGAACTCAGGAACTCAGGGAACTTAGGAAACTCAGAGAGTTTAGAGAACTCAGGAAACTCAGAGAGTTTAGAGAACTCAGGAAACTCAGAAATTTTGGGAAATTCAGGGAACTCAGAGTACTTAGGGAACTCAGGAAATTCAGGAAAATCAAGGAAGTAGGGAACTCAGGCAACTCACAGAATTCGTGGAATTCAGTCAACTTGAGGAACTGAGGGAACTTAGGAGACTCAGAGAATTCAGATAACTCAGGAAACTCAGAAAACTCACAGAATTCAGGAAACTTGAGGAACTGAGAGAATTCATGGAACTCAGGGATCTCAAGGAACTCAGGGAATTTCGGGGTCTCAGGAAACTAAGGAAAATCAGGGAAGTGAAGGAACTAAGGGAACTCAGGGAGTTTAGGAAAATCAAGGAAATTAAGGCACCTAGGGAACTCAAGGAACTCAGAGAACTCAGGAAGTTTAGTGAACACAGGGAACTTGAGGAACTAAGAGAACTCAGAGAACTCAAGGAACTCTGGGAACTCAGGTAATTCAGAGCGATCAGGAAACTGAAGGAACTGAGGGATCTCAGGGTTCTCAAGAAATTCAGGAAACTCAAGGAACTAAAGGAACTCAAGGAGCTGAGAGAACTCACAGAACTCAGGGAATTCAAGAAACTTAGAGAACTCAAGGAACTAAGAGAACTCAGGAAACTTAAGGAACTGATGAAACTCATGAAACTCAGGGAATTCAGAGAATTTAGAGAACTCAGGAAACTCAGAAATTTTGGGAAACTCAGGGAACTCAGAGTACTTAGGGAACTCAGTAAATTCAGGAAAATCAAGGAAGTAGGGAGCTCAGGGAACTCAGAGAATTCCTGGAATTCAGTCAACTTGAGGAACTGAGGGAACTTAGGAGACTCGTTAAATTCAGAGAACTCAGGGAACTCAGGAAATTCGGGGAATTTAGGGGTCTCAGGAAACTAAGGGAAATCCGGGAAGTTAAGGAACTAAGGGAACTCAGGGAGTATAGGAAAATCAAGGAACTTAAGGAACCCAGGGAACTCAAGGAACTCAGAGAACTCAGGGAGTTTACTGAATTCAGGGAACTTGAGAAACTAAGAGAACTCACAGAACTCAAGGAACTCTGGGAACTCAGGTAATTCAGAGCGCTTAGAAAACTGAAGGAACTGAGGGAACTCAGGGTTCTCAAGAAATTCAGGGAACTCAAGGAACTAAAGGAACTCAAGGAGCTGAGAGAACTCAGAGAACTCAGGAAAACCACACAATTCAGGAAACTTAAGGAACTAAGGAAACTCACGGAACTCAGGGATCTCAGGGAATTCAGGGAATTCAGGGGTCTCAGGAAACTAAGGGAAATCAGGAAATTTAGGAAATTCAGGAAAATCAAGGAAGTAGGGAACTCAGGGAATTCAGATAATTCGTGGAATCCAGTAAACTTGAGGAACTAAGGAAGCTCAGGGAACTCAGGACATTCAGAGAACTCAGGAACTCAGGGAACTTAGGAAACTCAGAAATTTGAGGAAACATAGGGAACTCAGTGTACTTAGGGAATTTATGAAATTCAGGGAAATCAAGGAAGTAGGAAACTCAGATAATTCGTGGAATTCAGTAAACTTGAGGAACTGAGGGAACTCAGGTAACTCAGGGCATTCAGGCAACTCAGGAACTCAGGGAACTTAGGAAACTCAGAGAATTCAGAGAACTTAGGAAACTCAGCAATTTTAGGAAACATAGGGAACTCAGAGTACTTAGGGAACTCAGGGAAATCAAGGAAGCGGGGAACTCAGGGCACTCAGATAATTCGTGGAATTCAGTAAAATTGAGGAACCAAGGGAGCTCAGGGAACTCAGGGCATTCAGGGAACTCAGGAACTCAGGGAACTTAGGAAACTCAGAGAACTCAGGAAACTCAGAAATTTTAGGAAACATAGGGAACTCAGTGTACTTAGGGAATTTAGGAAATTCAGGGAAATCAAGGAAGCAAGGAACTCAGGGAACTCAGATAATTCGTGGAATTTAGTAAACTTGAGGAACTAAGGGAGCTCAGGGAACTCAGGGCATTCAGGAAACTCAGGAACTCAGGGAGCTCAGGGAAACCAATTTGATGAATTTTCAACTAAAATTATGAGTCTTCAACTAAAAAAGATCAATTTTCAATCAAAAATAGAATAGTTAAATTTTTAGTTAAAAAAAAAAAAAATTTTAACCAAAGTGATGAATTATCAACTAAAATGATGAATATTTAACTGGAATACTTGATTCTTTATTGAAAAAATATATTTTCAAACAAGAAGAATAATTTAAAAATAAGATGATTAATTTTTTACCAAAAAAAGACGATTTATCAACAGAAAACATGAATTATAAACAAAAGAAATTAATTTTCAACCAATTTGATGAATTTTCAACTAAAATGATGAGTCTCCAACTAAAAAAGATCAATTTTCAACCAAAAATGGAATAGTTAAATTTTTAGTTTAAAAAAATTAATTTTTAACCAAAGTGATGAATTATCAACTAAAATCATGAATATTTAACTGGAATACTTGACTCTTTAATGAAAAAATATATTTTCAAACAAGAAGAATAATTTAAAAATAAGATGATTAATTTTTTACCAAAAAATCACGATTTATTAACAGAAAATATGAATTATAAACAGAAGAAATTTTCAACCAAATTGATGAATTTTCAACTACAATGATGAGTCTTCAACTTGATTAGTTGAATTTTAAACCAAAAAGATGATTTTCAACCAAAAAATTGAATTTTCAACTAAAAAACATCAATTTTCAACCAAAAATAGAATAATTAAATTTTCAGTTGAAAAAATTAATTTTTAACCAAACTGATGAATTATCAACTAAAATGATGAATATTTAACTGGAATACTTGAATATACAATGAAAAAAAAACATTTTCAAACAAGAAGTAAGAAGATTAATCAACATAAAACATGAATTGTAAACAAAAGATATTAATTTTCAACCAATTTGATGAATTTTCAACTAAAATTATGAGTCTTCAACTAAAAAAGATCAATTTTCAATCAAAAATAGAATAATTAAATTTTCAGTTAAAAAAATTAATTTTTAACCAAACTGATGAATTATCAACTAAAATATAGAATATTTAATTGGAATACTTGAATCTTTAACGAAAAAGAAACATTTTCAAACAAGAAAAAAGACGATTAATCAACATAAAACATGAATTATAAACAAAAGAAATTAATTTTCAACCAATTTATTGAATTTGCAACTAAAATATGAGTCTTCAACTGCAATAGTTGAATTTTAAACCAAAAAGATGAATTTTCAACCAAAAAGTTTAATTTTCAACCAAAAATGGAATAGTTAACTTTTCAGTTAAAAAAATTATTTTTTAACTAAACTGATGAACTATCAACTAGAATTCTGAATCTCCAACTAGAATAGTTGATAAATTATTCTTATTCAATTTCATATTGCAATTTAAAAAAAAATTAATGACGCTCTCAAAAAAAATCCCCGACTTTAAAAAAATTCCCTGACAATTCCAGGTTTTATATATAAATTAGTATATAATATAATAAATAATTAGTATATAAAAATTCCCTGAAAATTCTAGGTTTTCCAGTTAGGGGAGACACCCTGCATATAATTTGAAAGCGACTAAATTTTACCTCGAAGCAAGAGGCACAACCGAAACTCTTTCAGAATAAGGACTCCCTTTTAATTCTCCAACAAATTGCGAAAGCTGAGAATGTGTTCTCGAGCAGAAAAATATTTTACAATTTCTATACAATTCTAGAGATCCATCATCATCTTCTTCCTCAGATTCTGAATCTGCGTCCTTCAACAGAAGATCGTCATCTTCAAAATCATCCTTTGGACCTCCTTCAAAACCTTCAGCACCTTCAAGATTTTCTTTTTCCGAACCCTCAGGAACTTTAGCTTTAATATAACGCTTCTTATTGTTCTTATCTTGTTTATCTTCTTGCTTCAATCGCTCTTTTAATTTATTTTTCTTCTCATCGTACCTGGTGATTGCATCTAATTTTGCTTGTAAGACTCGCTTTTCATTAGTCAATTCCAATTGCTGAGTTTGGAGTGTAAACCAGTCGTCTGAACATTTTTTAGTGAGTTCCTCGATCTGTTGATTTATTTCGTTTATTTTCGAATTCAGGACTTCCTTTTCATTCAATTCGTGATCTAGGAGCCATTTTAATGCACCACAAATTATAGAGAGCGATTTTCCGGTTCCTGTGGGACTTTCGAAGATTCCCAAATTACTATTTTCAAGGCACTCGTACAGTTTTTTCATAAACTGGTTTTGAATTGGATATGGAGGAAAAGGAAATGGAAAGTCTTCTGGTGTTTCCATTTTGAAGAAAATTAATTATTTATTCCTGGAATGACAAAAAAGAAATAATAAGTAAAACATTCAAATAAAAGGGATTTTATACAAATTCTGCTAAACTATAATGAAAAAAGGGAATTTTTTTCACGAAAATAGAGGCGAAAATAGAGGAAGAAAAACTAATGTATACAATTTTGTGAGTTTATTATAAATAATGTTTTTTCAGGCATTGTAAATATCTAAATATGTAAAATTAGTACTATTCATATGGAAAAAATTGAAAAACTTTTTCCATTTGTGAAAGTAACTTTATTAAAAAATATGTGATTTCACCATCGATTAATCAAATAAATAATATTATATATATATATTAATATTTGAAATCAAAGATATATTCTTTTGAGTAAAATTAAAGTGGATACTATATGTATCAAATTCAATTTTAAATTGTTCAAATTCATAACATTTCAAAAAAAAAACATTGCATTTTCAACAAGATACATTAAAAATAATTTATAACCAAATATGTAGTTGAATTGTCAACCAAAAAAATTAATTTTCCACAAAATACATGAATTCCCAACTAAATAATTGAATTTTCAACTGCGAAAGATTTGCAACCAAATAGTTAAATTTTCAACTAAAAAAAGATAAATTTTCAACCACATATGACATAGTTAAATTTTCAACCAAAGTGATGAATTTCCAACTAAAATTATGAAGCTTCAACTGGAATAGTTGAATCTTAAAACAAAAGGATTAAATTTAATCTAAAATGATGAAATTCCGACCAAAAAGAATAAATTTACAACCAAAAACTGAATAGTTAAATTTTTATTTTAAAAAATAATTTTCAACTGAAAAATTAATTTCCTGTCGAAAAGGATGAATTTTCAATAAAATACATAAATTTTAATCTAAAAAATATAACTTTTTGATCAAATAATTGAATTTTCAGCTAAAAATCTAAAATTGCAACCAAAAATTGAACCGTTAAATTTTCACTTAAAAAAATGAATTTTCAATCAAAGAGACGAATTTTCAATAAAAATGATGAAACTTGAACGAAAAAAAAATGAATGTTTAACAAAAGAGTTTAACTTTCAAGCAAGTAATCGAATTTCTATTTAAAAAAAAATGAATTTTCAATATAAAGATTAATTTTCTCCCAAAAAAAAGACGATTTTTCAACAAAATATATTAATTTAAACTAAATAATATAAATTTTGAACCAAAAATGGAATAGATAAATTTTGAGTTTTAACAAAAATTAATTTTCAACAACAAATTTTTTTTCTACAAAGTAGTTAAGTTTTCAACCAATTTGATGAATTTTCAACTAAAAGATGAATTTTTTACCAAAAGATACGAATTTTAAACTTTAAAAGATCAATTTTCGGCCAAAGAGTTGAATTTTCAACTAAAAAGGATAAACTTTCAAACAAAAATTGAATTTATTATATATTATTTTTTTTTCTTTTATTTATTATATATATATTTTTTATAAAACCAATAAAGATTTTTCTTTCAAATCAAAAACATTTCAATTCAACCAATTTTATTTTTTATTTATTTTATTTATTTTTATTTTTAACCAATAGTGAAATAGTTTAATTTTCAGTAAAGAGATTAATTAAAAAAAAAAAATTAAAAAAAACGAATTTCCAATGAAATATTTGATTACAACCAAAGAAATTCTTTTAAACTAAATAATGAATATTCCATCAACAAAATTAATTTTTCATAAAGTAGTTTTATTATCAATTAATTTATAGTTGAATTTTAAATCAAAAAGATGAATTCTCAAAGAAGACGATCAAAATCAAAAACAGAAGACGAATCTTCAACAAAATAGTTTAATTTTCAAGAAAAGAGATAAATTTTTCAAAAAATTAATTTTTAACCAAAAGGATTAATTTTCTACCAAAAAAGCAATTTTTCCAAAAAATAAATTAATTTTCATCAAATAGTTACATTTTGAATGAAAAAAAGTGAATTTAAAAAAAAGTAGTTAAACTTTTAACGAAGAATTCTATTTTCACAAAAAAAAAATAAATAAATCCTCAACAGGAGATGTAATAGTTGCTGTATTAACTAAAAAATATTTTAGTTTTGAATAAAAAAGAATTTAATTAATTGAAAAAGAATTTAATTCATTGAAAAATAATTAATTTTCAACAAACTTATTGTATCCTCAACCAAACCAAATTAATTTTCAACCAAACAGTTGTGTTTTTAACCAAAATTTACATTTTTACCAAAAGAAATAAATTTCCAAACATCTTTTGAATAGACTCAAATTATTCCTGTTTAGTAAAGTTAATTCAAAATTTAAAAAATTGCCTTTAGATATTTCAAATTTTTTTCGAGATTTTAAGAAATTATTTGAAAATTTTCGAAATTTTCTTTAAAAATTAATTTTTTCGTATAAAAAATCATTTAAAATATTCCCAGGATTCTTAAGAAAAGGTTTTTATTTTCAAAATTCAAGTGATCTTTGAATATTTTTTAAAAATTTCTACCTTTTAAATATCTTTTAAAATTATTCAAAAATTTCCCTAACATTTTTGGAAAATTCTGCAAAATTGCCTTAAAATTTTCGAGATTATTGTTTGAAAATTCTGGAAATCGTTTTAAATATACTTTTAAAATTAATTAACAAATTAAAAAATCATTTTTAATTTTCACAGGAATCTTTTGAACATTTTTTTATTTACTTCAAATCTTTCAAAAAGATGGACGAATTTTCAACAAAATACAGCAATGTTCCACTAAATAGTAAAATTTTCAACTAAATAAGATTAATTTTTAACCAAAAAATAGATTAGTTAAATTTTTAGTTGAAGGCATTATTTTACGATTAAGGAAAAACAAATTTTTACGAAATTAATTGAATTTTCAAGCAAAAAAAAGCAGGTTTCAATTTTAGATAAAAACCAATTGAAGTCAACCAAAAAATAATAATTTTCAACAAACCGTAAAGTTGAATATTCTCCACAAAACCTAATTTTCAACCAAGAGACATAAATATTTTCAACCTAATAGTAGAATTTAAAAAAATATTTTTAGCCAATCCGCTGCATTTAAAGCCAAATAGTTAAACTTGTAAACAAAGGAGACGAATTTTCAACAAAATATTTGCATCTTTAACGAAACATTTGAATTATCAACAAACAAAATTAATATAAACGATGAAAGATGAATTTTCATTAACAAAAAATGAGTTTTTTGCAAAGAAAGACGAATGTTTTTAACAAAATAGTTAAATTTTCGAAACAATAAATAAATTGTCCACCAAAGAGTATAACTTTAAGCAAAATAGATTAATTCTCAACCAATCAAAGAGAATTAACACCTTCATTC
Source organism: Andricus grossulariae (assembly GCA_011634705.1). Lineage (NCBI taxonomy): Eukaryota > Metazoa > Arthropoda > Insecta > Hymenoptera > Cynipidae > Andricus > Andricus grossulariae. Next base: position 2,268,456 of record JAABKJ010075445.1, read on the forward strand.
AGAATTTGTGAAAAATTTAAATATTCCAAAACTTATAAATAATAAATGTAAGAGATACTATATGTGGGACTGCTATTTTTTAATTTAAGTTTTTGCTGACTTGCACAAAATTGTGTAGAAATTGTTTATGAAAAAGCAATGACATCTTTACAACAAAATCTTTTCCCAAAAGTTGTCGGAAAACATTGCAATCGAAAAAATACTTTTGAAACATTTTTTCCAGTGGCGTATATTTAATCAAAAAATTTTTAATTTTATTATATTTCTCTATTTTTGTATGCAAAATAGCCTTCAACAGAATTTTTTCTGTACAAGAGAAATAATGTTAAGTAATTCATTCTTCTGTTGTCATGAGGAATTATGTCTGTGAAGTAAAATTTTGTTCACTTGTAAATATGAATGTAGTATATATACGAAATTATAAAAAAAAACCTCGTAGATGAACAATTATTCAAATATTCTTTAAGCAAATTCACTTTTTCTTATCGAAGAAAAAAATGATGACAAAATTTTGTAACACAGTAGAAAGAATACCAATTGTCAAGACTACTGTCACAGATATAATTTTCAATGGTACATTAAAACAAAGTATATTTCAAATTAAAAAAATTAACATTAACATTTTTTTTTTCAAAAATTAAAAGTGAAAAATTTGCAGAAACATAAAAAGGTTTTCAAATGAAAGTATGCTTGAAAATTGGTATTCTTTCTACTGTGTTTAAAAATTTTGTCATCATTTTTTCGTCGTTAAGAGAATGAAAATTTGTTTAAATAATATTTGAATTAATTTATTATTAATGTTATTGTATAGTATTGTATAGTATTATATATATATAACTTCAAAGTTTTTCACAATTTCGTATTCATACTACTGTGAGATTTACAAGGGGAAAAAATGTCACTCTCAGACATAATTCTTCATGATAGCAGATGAATTATTTCCTTAACATTATTTCTCTCGTACAAAAAAAATTATGTTGAAGGCTATTTGTCATACAAATAGATAGAAATAAAATAAAATTGAAAATTTTTAAATCAATATAGGCCACTGGAAAAAAATGTTTTAAGAGTATTTTTTCGATTGCAATGTTTTCTGACTTTTGGGAAAAGATTTTGTGGTAAAGATGTCATTTTTTTCATCAATTGTACTTCGTTAAAGTAAAACCATGTTTTAATAATACTGCAAGATTCATCAGTAGTTATTAATAGAATTAAATAAAATCAAACTTTTTAAATAATATAATTTTTATAATTTCACAACTGAGATATTAACCAATGGATAACTCTTCCAATTGTAAAACTTCGTACCTATAAGATATATTATGTACTTTTCAAAGATTTAATAAAACTCACTGATGAGGGCCACCATTGTGTGTTCACCTGACCCTAAAATCAACAATTTACATTAACAATTTGTAAACAAATTAATTTGTGATGGACAATACAATCCCCCAGCGATTATTGCACACAATACCAAATTTCGAAACATCACGTAAGCTCGTGTAACTTTTATATAATGTTTAATAAGATTTTTGTAAATAATAAAAAATTAAAATCAGAACACGAAAAAGCGATTTGAAATAATCTCTCTTCGTGTCTATCCATCGTACGTTGGCTATAATTGCAAAAAGAGCACGTACATTACTTATCTGTCGACTTTGTTCTTTGATTGCTGGGTGCATATATCTAATTTTTTTTGTCAGCCATTGGTTATCAGGACTCGTCGAGCAGAGTTTTTTTTTAATATAGCTTTTTTTCAAAATATATACATATATATATATATATATATATACGTGCGACAAAAAAACAAAAAACAAATTTTTTGTTTTCTGGAGATGACCGTAATAAACGGCTAATGACCCAATTTTCGACTTCGAATAAGGTCAAAGGAGAGCCTACTTCCGTTAGGCCATCCTGGTCTTAAAAAGATAGAAAGGGATTGAAGTTGATAGAGATTGATAGAGAAGCAAACTTCTCTTCTCGTGCGACAAAAAACGAAAAAAAAAATTTCTGTTTCCTCGAGATGACATTGATAAAGGTCTTATTACCCCTTTTTCTACTCCAAATGAGGTGAAAAGAAAGACCCATTTCCGTGAAACCATCCTGGTTTTAAAAGGACAGAAAGGGATTGAAGTTGACAGAAATTTTTGAATAAAAATTGATAGATGAGGAAAAGAAAGATAGACAAAATTTTATCTGACCTAATAAAAGCTAATAACAAAGTGTGACTTTTTTTGGTTGAAAATTCACAATCTCTACTGAAGTAGTGAGTTTGATTTATATTGTTCGATACATGAGACGATCATTTTGCGAGGATATTTCTACTTATACGACAAAAAAAACTGTCTGCTGTGCACAGAGCTTTTAAAATTAGAGGTCAAAGCATTGACAACTATAATTTGGTGATTGTGAATTCTCTTTTGTTAAAGCTCCTTCGGCCTGGGATTGCTAATTCAGATATTTAAAAATTAAGCACAAATTTAACTTATCTTGAATAATTTAATATTTGTTTCTTATTTTACATTAAATTTTATTTTCAGCTTCCCTGATAAATGTATCATTTCAATACATTTACGTTATTACAATTATTAATATGCATTAGTATTGAATCGTACGTATCTTTATTGCCTTTATTTTCCATACATTTAATTTGTTTATTTTCAATGTTATTTTTTAATATTTGAACTAAAAATACACGTCCTAGCTCGAAGTGATTGAAAAAAAATTTGTAGATATAATTCAGACGAAAATTGTTATTAAATAAAATGTTACCGTAGCTTGTGCCTCTTTTCTAAAAAGTAATTTTTTTATTTCAAATATATTTTTATAACAAAAGTTTATAACAAATTTGTAGAGCATTTTTTGTTCGAACAACTTTTGTCTCTTAATTTTTTTTCGTCTCTTGTTTGGTTTGTCCGAAAATTTAATTTTTTTATTCTTAAGCCTATTTTTACCAATTAAAACAAAAACTACGTGTCCTATAAAAAAACTATTCATGACAAATGTATAGCTCTTTTTTGGGTAAGAAACTTTTGTGTATTAATTTTTTTCATAGCTTGTGTCGTTTGTTCAAAGATTTAATTTTTTTTTCTATTTTTTTCTTCACAATTCAGACAAAAACTGCGCGTCCTGTCAAAAAGTGATCATCAACAAATTTTTAGATCATTTTCAAATGCACAATTTTTGTCGATTCATCTTTCTTTGTACCTTGCATCGTTTAAAAAGAATTATTGTTAATGTTATTTTTCAAGATTAAACCAAAAAGTACGCATCCATGAATTTCTAGAATGCCCTAAATTCCTAGAATTCCATGAATTTCTTGAATACCTTCAATTACGTGAATTCTATGAATTCTGTGAGTTACATGAATTTCGTGAACTCCATTAATTTCGTGAATTCAATGCATTCCTAGAATTCCTTGAATTTCATGAATTCCTTGAATTTATTAAATTTTGTGAATTTCTTCAATTCCATGAATATCGTGAATTCGATGGATTTGATGAATTCCATGAATTTCTTGAATTCCGTGCATTCCATGATTTTCGTGAATTCCTCGAATTGCATTGATTTCTTGATTTTTTTAATTCTTTGAATTCTGTGAATTTCATTAATTCCCTGAATTTTATGAATTCCTTCAATTACATGAATTCTTTGAATTCCTTTAATTCTGAGATTTCCTTGAGTTGAATAAATTTCGTGATTTCCTTTAATTCCGTGAATTTCGCGAATTCCTTAAATTCCAAGAATTTCGTGAATTTCTTTACCTACTTCAATTTCATGTATTCTGCGAATTCCATGAATTCTATCAATTCCGCGAATTCCATGAATTCTATGAATTCCGTTAATTACATGAATTCCGTGAATTTCGTGAGTTCCATGAATTTCGTGAATTCCTCGATTTTTGCGAATACCTCAAAATTCCTAAACTTCTCGAATTCCATTAATTTCTTGAATTACTTGAATTCCAATAATTCCTTGAATTCCGTGAATTCCTTGAATTCCGTGAATTTCACAAATTCCATGCATTTCCTGGAATTCTATGAATTTTGTGATTTCCTTCAATTGCATGAATTTCGCGAATGCCTTAAATTCCTAGAATTCCATGAATTTCTTGAATTCCTTCAATTACATGAATTCCGCGAATTCCTTGAATGTTGTGAATTACATGAATTCCGTGACCTCCATTAATTCCGTGAATTCCAAGAATACTCTGAATTTCTTGTACTCCATGAATTCTGTGAATTTCCTGAATTTCACGAATTCCATGAATTTCCTGGAATTCTATAAATTTCGTGATTTCGTTCAATTCCATAAATTTCGCGAATGCCTCAAATTCCTATAATTCCATGAATTTCTTGAATTCCGCGAATTCCTTGAATTCCGTGAATCACATAAATTCCGTGAACTCCATTAATTTCCATTAATTTCATGAATTTCATGAATTTCTTGAATTCCGTGAATTCCATGAATTTCGTGAATTCCTCGAATTCCATTAATTTCTTGAAACTTTTGAATTCTGCGAATTCCTTGAATTCCGTGAATTTCGTTAATTCCCTGAATTTTATGAATTTCATGAATTCCTTCAATTACATGAATTCTTTGAACTCCTTTAATTCCGAGATTTCCTTGAGTTGCATAAATTTCGTGATTTCCTTCAATTCTGTGAACTTCGCTAATTCCTCCAATTCCAAGAATTCCACGAATTTCTTGAACTTCTTTAATTACATAAATTCCGCGATTTCCATGAATTCTATGAATTCCATGAATTCTATGAATTCCATGAATTACATGAATTCCGTGAACTGCATCAATTCCTTGAATTCCGCGAATTTCACGAATTCCACGAATTTCATAAATTCCATTAATTTCACGAATTTCTTCAATTCCATGAATACCGTGAATTCGATGGATTCCATGAATTCCATGAATTTCTTGAATTCCGTGAATTCCATGCATTTCGGAAATCCCACGAATACCCTGAATTTCTTGAATTCCATGAATTCTGTGAATTTCCTGAATTTAACGAATTTCATGAATATCCTTGAATTCTATCAATTTCGCGATTCCGTTCAATTCCTTACATTTCGCGAATGCCTTAAATTCCTAGAATTCCATTAATTCCTTGAATTCCTTGAATTCCATGAATTCCATGAATTCCTTGAATTCCATGAATTCCTTGAATTTATTACATTTTGTGAATTTCTTCAATTCCATGAATACCGTGAATTCGATGGATTTCATGAATTCCATGAATTTCTTAAATTCCTTGAATTTCATGAATACCGTGAATTCGATGGACTTCATGAATTCCATGAATATCTTAAATTCCTTGAATTTTATGAATTCTGTGAATTCGATGGATTACATGAATTCCATGAATTTCTTTAATTTCGTGAATTCCGTGAATTCCACGAATTCCATTAATTTCTCGAATTTTTTGAATTCCTTGAATTCCGTGAATTTCAATAATTCCCTAAATTTGATGAATTCCATAGATTTATCTTTTTGGTTCGAAACTCAAGTATTTGCTTGGAAATTCATTAATTTTATTAACGATTCATCTTTTTGGTCTGAAATTCAACTATTTGGTTAGAAATTCATATATTTCATTGAAAATTTGCCTTTTTTGATGAATTACACTACTTTTAAAGTAAAATTAACTTCTTTTTCGGGCTTAAAATTCATCTGCTTGTTTTAAAGTTGCAGTTCTTCGTTAAAAATTTATTTGTTTGATTGAAGATTCATTCACCTTTTTGGTTAAAAATTTAATTATTTTGTTGAAAATTCACAATTTTTCATTGCGAATTAACTTTTATAAACTGCAAACGTAACTGCAACATTTTCTGATGAAAATTGATCTTTTTTAGTATTTTTGTTAGAAAATCAATCTTTTTGTTTGAAAATTCATTTTTTTTTTGTAAATTCAACTATTTTATAGCAAATTCGTCTTTTTCGGTTGAAAATTTAAATCCTTGGTTAAAAGTTGAAGTGCTTTGTGAAAAATTAATTTGTTTTGTTCAAGATTTTTTTTTTGGGTAAAAATTCGTCTTTTTGGTTGAAAATTTAACAAGTTTGTTGAAAATTCCCGTTCTTTTTGCAAATTAATTTTTTCAACTCATAATGTAACTATTCCATTTTTCGATTAAAATGTTTTTTTTTAGTTGAAATGTCATCTTTTTGGTCGAAAATTAACCTTTCTGTTTAAAAATTAATATTTTTGATTTGAGATTCAACTATTTGATTCAAAATCAGGCTAATTTGTTCAAAACTCGACGGATTCTCTGAACGTTTAGACTCTGCCGAAAAAGTAACACATATATATATATATATATTTTTTTTTTAAAGTTAAACTGTTTTGTTACAAATTTATAACAATAATTTACGTTTTGGTACGATTTACACATTTTTAGAGAGAAAAAAAATTACTCGAATAATTAAAAATTATTTCGAAAAGAGTACAGAATAATATATAAATTTGTTACAAAATTTTCAAAACAAATAATAACATTGTTATTCACATTCATTATAAGACTCTTTGCAACTATAACATATACGCATTTTCCGATCAGAATAAGAACTCAATTGTTAAAAAAAATTGAAATATATTTTTAATTGGGATTCTTTGGGGCCACATAAAAGGGTCTTAAAATTGTATATTATTATTATCATAATAATTATTATTAATATATTTTCAATTTTGCTGAAATTTGAAGATGATTTCGTTGGACAATCGAACAAAAGTTGAAGGCAAGAACGAACATATTCAAAAAGTTTTCGTTTACAATAAAAATAAGGGCCACCCTACTGCCTATATTGTTAAAAAATGTGAATAGAAAAAATCAAATTTCGTAAAAAAATTGAAAATTACAGTCTACAGTGATTATACTTTGAAAAGAGAATATGGTTAGGATTACCAATGCCACATTTAAGGGATTTATTCAATGTGCCTTTAATTTATTTTGCCATTTTCGAATGGGTTCCACGAACTCAATTAAAAGCTTAATTGGAGATTTATCTGTTCTTGCAAATTAGTTTTCAAACAATGAAATTCTATTGCTTCGTAAGCAGTCGCTTGACTATTGTACGTTAAGTACTTTTGTTACTCTCACAATATATGTATTGATCGAAACTGCAAAGGCTAACATAGCCCAGGCGTTGCTACTTTTTTGCTTCGATATAAAATACTTCATTTTGGGTTTCTTGTTTTAATGAAATTATATTTTTTGATTATTATTTCGAGTAGGTACAAGCGTCTGAATGAGGTTTTGGAAAAAATGCAGAAAACCAGACCACTGGCAGAAATTTTCAAGTTTCTGCTGCAAGGTATCTGATTCATTGGAACTACCGGAATATCAAACCATTAGAAATCAAAATCAAAATTGATCAAAATTTTGCAGTTTTACAGATCCAAAATAAATTTGTACACAATGAAGTATTCATGAACGTTGAATTTTCAACTAAAAAACATCATTTTTTAACCCAACCAAAAATTTTCATTCAAAAAAGGAATCTTTAATTTTTTAAGTAAAATAAAACCTTTTCAATAAAAAAGGCGACTTATTAACAAAATAGTTCAATCTCTATTTAAAGAGATAAAGTTCCAACTAAAATGATGAATTTGCCAACAAACAAATGAACTTTTAACATAGAAGTTCAACCATATACAACAATTTTTAACCAAAAAAATTGATTTTCAACCAAGAAAATAAGTTGTCTACCAAAAAGGACGAACTTTCCAGAAAATACGTGTATTTGAAAACAAATATTTGAATTTTCATCTTGAAAGGATGAATTTCAAACCAGAAATGGTATAGATAAATTATTAGTTAAAAAAGCACTATCGACAAAAAAAAACTAATTCCTGGCAAAATAGTTCAATTTGCAACTCAAATCATGAATCTTCAACCGAGAACATTAATTTTCTATCAAAATAGACGTATTATCAATATAATACATGAATTTTCGAACAAATATTCACATTTTCATCCCAAAAAGGGAGTGGTCAAATTTTTAGTTTAAAAAAAGCCTCTGAATTAAAACAACACTTTTTTAAAAAATAGTACAATTTTCATTAAAAGAGACGAACTATCAATGAAAATAATGAATCTTCATCTAGAATAGTTTAATTTTCAATAAAAATTGAAATTTCAACTAAAAAAATTATTGTTCAACAAACTAGTTAAACTTATAAACAAAGAAATGAATTTTCAACCAAAATGAGGAATCTGCAACAAAAAGAAATGATTTTTTAACAAAGGAGTTGAACTTTCAACCAAGTAGTTAAATTTTCAACCAAAATTATTAATTTTCATCCGAGAAATTATTTTTCTACCAAAAAAGACGAATTTTCTACAAAATACATGAATTTTCAACCAAGTATTCAATTTTTATATGAGAAAGATAAATTTTCAAACGAATGATTGAATTTTCAAATGAAAGATATAAATTTGAATCCAAAAATGAAATAATTCAATTTGAGTGAAAAAATTAAATTTCGACCAAAGAGATGAATTTTCAACTGAAATGATACATTTTCAACTAAAATGATAAATTTTCAAATACAAATTTAATTTTTCAACCAAAAATTGGAATATTCATCTAAAGAATATAATCTTTTAACCGCAAGTGGAATAGGTTCGAACAAAAACAAAACATGTTAACAAAATTGTTAAATTTTCGATCAAAGAAATAAATTATCAGCTGTAATGTTGAATATTCAACTAGAATGGTTCAATTTTCAATACCAGAATTATGTATAAACAAGTTAAATTTGAAATAATTGAATTTTCAACTAAAATGATAAATTTTCTACCAGACAAGGAACACTTGAATTTTCCGTTAAAACACGTAATTTTTACCAAAGAGATAAATTTTCAATTAAAATTTTAAATCTTCAAAAAAAATGCATTAATTTTTGACACAGGATTTCAAATTTCCATCAAGTTGAAACAAAAATAAAAAGTTAAATTTCATGAAAATTCTTGATTCGGCAACGAAAAACTTCGATCTTTTAACAAAATTGATTTTCAAACATATAATAAAATTCTCAACAAAATACGAAAATTTCCAACAAAGAAGATAAATTTTTAACCAAGTAAAATAATTTTCAACTAAAAAAATTAATTTTTAAGCACATGTTTGAAATTGTATTTAACGAAAATAAACTTTAGTTTAAAAATAGAATAGTCACATTTTAAAATGTGTTGCTTCGAAAAAAGTAAATAAACGTTTTCAAATAATTCCCGCGAGACGAAAGTACTGCCATCAAATTTCCACTTGATAACTTCAAAATCCTACTACCGATTGGCCCGATTGAGAAGGGTTTAAACTTTGCAACACTCAGTCGTTCCTAATAGTGTACACACGATTAAGAAACACGATTAGAAACAATTCAAATTTCTTTCTATCGTTCTGAATTGTTTTCAATTAAATATTTCTAGAAGGGCATTTAACGTAAATTTCAACGTATTATTATAATTGCAACAGGTTATATATTTATTTTGTGTCTTTCATTAATTACAATGCCATATTACGCTGTAGCGTAATGCTTGCTTACGGCTGGTTCACCAGGGTTAATTATTTTTTCGCCTTGTTGGAGCACATTTACTTTTACTGTAAGGTGCATAGTACCCAGATAGAAAAATGCCCGCGGACTGCAAGCGATCTTGCCGGCCCGCGGTCCGATCGATCGGACGGACGTGCCGGAAGATATGCACCTTAATGTGCACACCATTGATGGCCAAGCCACCATATAGCCAGCCCGACAGGCGGGAGCGACGCGGTCCGGCAAACTGCATGACCGACGGTCCGGTAAAATGCCGGCTGAGTGTGCGAGTAGATTAAAATTAAAAAAATCTTTTATTATGTAAATAAAATGAAAATTTCTTCCTTTAAATATCACGAAATAATTTATTTCTAAAAGTATAAGTATAAGACAAAAAAATTAATTTTTCAAGGTACATTTTTTTACAGTCAAAAGATAATTTTCACGAGACATGCCTCAAAAATCTGATTTTAGGGTAAAAAACCCGTTTCTTGGTGATTCTTCTTTTATGACGGTGAAAAATCAAGACGCTACAATCGAAAATATTTTGCACTTTCTCATTTTTTAAGCTTTAACAACAATGTTTTTAAAATTATAATTGGTGGAAATTCGACTGAGTTATCTATTTTCAAGCGAATTTATTTCCAATAAAATAATTAAATTTGTAACCAAACTGTTGAATTTTTAACTTATCAAGATGAATTTACAACCAAATGACCGAATTTTAAACAAAAAAGATTAATCTCGACCAAAAGCAGTTGCATTTTCAACGAAATAATTGAAATTCTAGAAGACAGCTTAAATCTGAACGAAAAAGGTGAATTTTTAATGTAAACGAACGAATTTTTTGTCTAAATTTTTCAACTAACAAGACAAATTTTCACAGCAGGCAAACAATTAAAAAACATCAACTCGCCTGTTCCGACGTTGTATAAATGCCTGAGTATTTTCAAATTATATTACTATTTTCTGAATAACTGAAATACTGCCTTCGTTCAGGTTTTAGACTTCAACCAGGTTTTATATTTTGAAGTAGGTTTTCCCCAAAACCATAAACTGTCCCTTTCAAATCTAGGTAATAGAAATTCAGGAAGGAACTCCTCAGGTTCAGAATTATCTCAAAATTTTCATCTGTCTCTTGACCATTATGCAACGGCGTTGCCAGCTTTCCAATTTCAATGTCTTTCAAAATTCAATCTTCAAGATACAGTGTTGCAATTTTCAAACGCTTGTACCCGCAACCTATGCGAAAAGGTCAGTTGGCTCAGAGTTGCGAATCGAACCGAACGAACTTTATTGTAGATCTGTTAATCTTTAATTACAAATTTTGACAAGTCCAACTTTGAATATTTACCTTTTTATCATTGTACTTTTAGATGTCTTTTATAATAAATGTATTTTAAGGCTTGTTGTCCGCCCTTCGGTCGCATTCCGACTCTGCCGGCCTGACGCGTGCATTTAGCAGGCAGGTTGGTCTCAAGCTCGTCGGGCCGATCACGTGCCGGCACGTATTGTTATCTGGCTATCTTGAGGCAGGTATTAATTTTCCGCACTTGTGTGATTTTCTTTGGGCACGTGCTCTTCTTGTTCATTAATTAGTAATTAGTTCTCCTTTAAAATTGAGCTTCATTTGCTTCGGGTCATTTCCGTCCCGTTCGAGGTCCTTCATTTTAGATTTTTTACGCACTTCGGCCCCAGAAAGTTTTTTACGTTTCGTGAAATCCATTATGAGCTATAAAAAAGGGAAAAACGTAATTATATCTACAAAAAAAAAATATTTTTGAATGAAAAGTCAGAAAGTAATGAGCATTCCAGCTAACACAGATACTAGCCTGAATAGTCACATAATTGTAACAAGATTCAGAAAACCAGTCACTGGTGACTTCCCTGCTGGTCACCCAGTGACAATATATTTCCCACTCAAAGTAGTAACATTTTACAAGCGGAGCAGGTAACATTATCCCGCCATTGTAATAACATGCTTGTAACAAAGTGATGTTTGGAAACGCAACGTGTAATGACAGCTTAACCTAAAAATATACATCGTTTCGGAATTATAATTATGAATACTCATGCAAAAATGTTGGAAAGGGACATAATTAAATGATAAATATGTTCCAGGAAAGTGAAATAATATGTGACACCATAATGGATGCGTAAGATACTCTATCCTTATAGAGAAGTCGGGTGTTCGCTCGGCTTATGATTATTTAGCAGATGAGTAGCGCAATATAGAAGAGGCTCCAGACTGTACTAGACGAGGAAGAAAGTAAGTCAGGATCCCGTCAACGGTATCCTGAGGAAAAAGCCCTCTCAGGTCGAGAGATGCTAATGACAGAATCAATAATCTTGATCAAACTACCAAAAGGTAAATTTATTCCAAAACGATCAGACTCAAAGAAAAAGTGGCAGATTCGAAATTTGCCGAGTAACCTCTGGCGTGCTCAGTATGCCCATGGCCTCGGAGATAGTGTTATTGTGTTGGCCCACAAAATTCAAATTATTACAATACACAATTCGTGGCCAAGGGTAAAACTGGATTTAAAATTATTCCTTGTGAAAAAATACTGATTCATATAATAATGCGATGTTTGCATCTTATTGAATTATGTATCTAATTAATTAGAAATCTAATATGCGAGTCAATACTGTACTATGTAGACAATAAAAAATTAACATCATACTAATTGTAACTACATCTGGCCAAAGACCAGTTTATAACCTCTGGTATGTTTGAATTAGTTTAGCCTGGTTTAAGTATATTCATAGAATGAACCCCAAAAACCCGGAAAAGGCCTAAACTAATTCATTATACTTTGACAGGTCAAGTGATAACTGATTATCCTACTTCGTGAAAGCAGTAAAGAAAACTCCAATTTATAAATGGAACTCTTAGAACCGTTCTCTGAAGAACATTCTACAAAATATTGGTTTTCCAAAAGCATCATTCTTTTATAACACTAAAATGGTAGCAAAAAGTGAAATAAATATGTTTTCTCGAGTGAAGATATTATCATTAAAAGAAGAAGGCTTTTCTCAAAGAGAAATTGCTGAAAAATTAAAAGTGTCTAAAAGTGGAGTACAGAAAATTATTAAAAAATATGCAATGACTGGAGAAGTGGCTAATCTTCCTGGACGGGGACGAAAAAAATGCACCAGTGCAAGAGAGGATAAACACATAGTTCACCTCAGTAAGTGCGATCGCAAATTAACAGCTCCTGAAATAAAAGAGGATATAAACTCAACGAGAGAGAAACCAATATCAACGTCCACGGTGCAAAGAGTTTTGCGAAATGCAGGTCTTCATGGACGTGTAGCTATTAAAAAGCCTTTACTTCGAAAAGTCAACACCCGACGGAATCTTATGCGGCCCTATCTGAAACTATGTCGGAACTTACATTAGAAATCTGTTTTCGTTCATTTCTAAAAACAGTTATCTGTCTGGAACTATGCGCCTTTGAAGGGAACTTCTGAAGCAGAACACTGAATTATTTGCCCGACGGAATCTTATGTGGCACGATCGGGAACTATGTCCGAACTTACATGAGAAGTCTGTTTCCGCTTATTTCTTAAAACAGTTTTCTGTCTGGAGTTATCCGGCTTTGAAGCGAGCATCGAAAACAGAAAACTTCAATATTTGAACAACGGAATCTTATGCGGCCCTACCAGGAACTTTGTCGGAACTTACATTAGAAGTCTGTTTTCGTTCAAGTCTAAAAACAGTTTACTATCTGGATCTGTCCGGCATTGAAGCGAACTTTGGAAGCAGAAAACTGCATTATTTTCCCGACGGAACCTTATGCGGCCCTATCTGAAACTATGTCGGCACTTACATTAGAATTCTGTTTTCGTTCATTTCTAAAAACAGTATTCTGTCTTGAGCTATCCGGCTTTGAAGGGAACTTCCGAAGCAGAACACTGAATTATTTGCCCGACAGAATCTCATGTGGCCCTATCTGGAACTATGTCGGAACTTACATTAAAAGTCTGTTTTCGTTCATTTCTAACAACAGTTTTCTGTCTGGAGCTGTCCGGCTTTGAAGAGAACATCGGAAGCAGAAAACTGCATTATTTGCCAGACGGAATCTTATGCGGCCCTATCTGAAACTATTTCGGAACTTACATTAGAAGTCTGTTTTCTTTCATTTCTAATAACAGTTTTCTGTCTGGAGCTATCCGGCTTTGAAGGGAACTTCGGAAGCAGAACACTGAATTAATTTCCCCACAAATTCTTATGTGGCCCTATCAGGAACTATGTCGGAACTTACATTAGAAGTCTGTTTTCGAGCAAGTCTAAAAACAGTTTACTATCTGGATCTGTCCGGCATTGAAGCGAACATCGGAAGCAGAAAAGTTCATTATTTTCCCGACGGAATCTTATGCGGCCCTATCTGAAACTATGTCGGAACTTACATTAGAATTCTGTTTTCGTTTATTTCTAACAACAGTTTTCTGTCTGGAGCTATCCGGCTTTGAAGGGAACTTCGGAAGCAGAGAACTAAATTATTTGCCCGACGGAATCTTATGCGGCACTGTCTGGAACTATGTCGGAACTTACATCAGAAGTCTGCTTTCGTTCAAGTCGAAACACAGTTTTCTATCTGGATATATCGGGCTGTGAAGTGAACATCGGAGACAGAAAACTGAATTATTTGCTCGACTGAATCTTATACGGCCCTATCTGGAACTCCGTCGACACTTAAATTAGAATACTGGAATCGTTTGTCTGGAAACGGTTTTCAAACTAGATCTATCCGGATTCGAAGCGAACATCGGTAACACAAAATTAAATTATTTGGCCAACGGAAGCTTATGCGGCCCTATCTGAAACTTTGTCGAATCTTACATTAGAAGACTGTTTTCGATTAAGTCTAAAAACGGTTTTCTATCTTGATCTATCCGGCTTTAAAGTGAACATCGAAAATAGAAATTTGAATTATTTGATGGACGGAATCTTATGCAGCCCTATCTGGAACTATGTCGGAACTTAAATTAGAAGACTGTTTTCGTTTGTCTCAAAACGGGTTTCTATCTGGTTCTAGCCGGCTTTGAAGCGAAAATCAGAAACAGAAAACTGAATTATTTGGCCAACGGAAGCTTATGCGGCCCTATCTCGGACTTTGTCGAAACTTACATCAGAAGAATTTTTTCGCTTAAGCCTAAAAACGGTTTTCTATCTGGATCTATCTGGCTTTGAAGCGAATATCGAAAATAGAAAGTTGAATTTTCTGCCGGACGGAATTTTATGTAGCCCTATCTGGAACTATGTCGGAACTTACTTTAGATGTCTGTTTTCGGTAATTTCTAAAAACAGTTTTCTGTCTGGAGCTATCCGGCTTTGAAGGGAACTTCGGAAGCAGAAAACTGAATTATTTGCCCGACGGAATCTTAGGCGTCCCTATCTGCAATCATATCGGAACTTACATCAGAAAACTGGTTTCGTTTTCCTAAAAGCGGTTTTCTATCTGGATCTTTCCGGCTTTCAAACGAACATTGGAAATAGAAAGTTGAATTATTTGCCCGACGGGATCTTATGCGGCTCTACCAGGAACTATGTCGGAACTTAGATTAGAAGACTGTTTCCTTTCATTTCTAAAAACAGTTTTCTGTCTGGAGCTATCCAGCTTTAAAGCGAACTTCTTCGGAAGCAGAAAACTGAATTTTTTGCCCGAGGGTATCTCATGTTGGCCTATCGGGAACTATGTCGGAACTTACACTAGAAGTTAGTTTTCGTTCAAGTCTAAGAAGAGTTTTCTATCTGGATCTATCCTGCTTTGAAGCGAACATCTGAAGCAGAAAACTGAATTATTTGCCCGACGGAATATTATGCGGTCCTATCAGGAACTATGTCGGAACTTACATTGGAAGACTGTTTTCGTTTGTCGAAAAACGGTATTCTATCTGGAGCTATCCGGCTTTGAAGCAAACTTTGGAAACAAAAAATCAAATTATTTGGCCAACGGAAGCTTATGCGGCCGTATTCAAAACTTTGTCGAAACTTACATCAGAAGACTGTTTTCGTTTAAGTCTAAAAATGGGTTTCTATCAGGATCTATCTGGCTTTAAAGCGAACATCGGAAATAGAAAGTTGAATTATTTTCCAGACCGAATTTAATGCAGCCCTATCCGGAACTATGTCGGAATTTACATTAGAATTCTGTTTTCGTTCAAGTCTAAAAACAGTTTTTTATCAGGATCTATCCGGATTCGAAGCGCACTTCTAAAACAAAAATTAAATTATTTGGCCAACGGAAGCTTATGCGGCCCTATCTGGAACTTTGTCGAAACTTACATTAGAAGACTGTTTTCGTTTAAGTCTAAAAACGGGTTTCTATCTGGATCTATCCGTCTTTAAAGCGAACTTTGGAATCAAAAAATTAAATTATTTGGCTGACTGAAGCTTATGCGGCCCCACCTGGAATTCTGCTGAAACTTACATCAGAAGACTGTTTTCATTTAGGTCTAAAAACGGTTTTCTGTCTGGAACTATCCGGCTTTGATGCAAACATCGGAAACATAAAACTGCAATATTTGCCTGACGGAATCTTATGCGGCCTTACCAGGAACTTTGTCGGAACTTACATTAGAAGTCTGTTTTCGTTCATTTCTAAAAACTGTTTTCTGTCTGGAGCTATCCGGCTTTGAAGCAAACATCGGAAACAGAAAACTGCAATATTTGCCCGACGGAACCTTATGCGGCTCTATCTGAAACTGTGTCGGCACTTACATTAGAAGTCTGTGTATGATCATTTCTAAAAACAGTTTTCTGCCTGGAGTTATTCGGCTTTGAAGCGAACATCGAAAACAGAAAACTGAATTATTTGCCCGACGGAATCTTATGCGGCCCTAAGAGGAACTATGTCGGAACTTACATTAGAAGACTGTTTTCGTTCATTTCTAAAAACAGTTTTCTGCCTGGAGTTATCCGGCTTTGATGCAAACATGGGAAACAGAAAACTGCAATATTTGCCTGACGGAATCTTATGCGGCCCTACCAGGAACTTTGTCGGAACTTACATTAGAAGTCTGTTTTCGTTCAAGTCTAAAAACCAATAGGTTTCAAGATTGTCATTCCTAATTATTATTCGATTGCATTTGTTGAAATTTTCTAAGCAGTTTAAGCCAAAGTACAACTCTCTACTGCGTATATTACGAGAGATAGCATAGTCACGTTCAAATTCATTTTACGTTAATTGTCATTAATATATTTCAGCTTTGTTTTCACGTATGTGTAGTCAAAACATGAATGCATCTATATGATTTTTTTCAAAGTTTTTACACTGTTCAGTTCAAAGATGACGTAATCGAAAGTCAAGCAAGGACAGAGTGACGTGAAATAACCACGGTTTTCATTTTTTTGCTGAGGGTATTTTCCAAACCAATTTTTTTACATGAACAAATGGGGACTTGCTTTAGGCGCATTAAAGTAAGCTTCATCATGGTATGAGCTGTGTTTTTGTGCGATTTTTCTCTTACGAGTAAATTACCCAAATGTGCAGCTGTCTTGGAGGGGCCTTCATATCGTGAACGGATAGTAGGTGCGCACTAGGCGCGCCCAAACTTGCGAGTTGCGCGCGCAGCGTGCGAAGAGAATGTACCCGCGCATCAGGCAGATTTTTTTTGCCAAAATAAGCATTTTTAATCAAAAATCATCATTAGGATTCCCCATTTTCAGCAATTTCAGGTTGTGTTATACTTTCACACCGGAAATTGGTATTTTTTATCACAAATTATTAGATTACGAGGGTTTCAAATTTTTCAAAAAATTACGTTTTTCGGTCTTGATAGCTTTTTTTACCGTTTAGCGTTTTTTAAACAAAAAGTATAATTATTTTTAAAAATTAGATTTCGAAAAAGATTCACAAGTTTTAACTACTTTAGGTTACGTTAGCGTTTTACACCAAAAATTCCCTTCTAGAAATAATCGATTGGACAAGATTCGTAATGATTAAGAGTGATTAAAAGTTGAGTCGTTTTAAATTGTTGCCAACTGTATCAATGTTCCCCAATCGGATTGAATTGGGTAAATGCACATGCCCCCAATATGCCCTTTACAGTTTTCGTTAGTAACATACACATGACGCACGTGCTTATAAGTTAGAAATTACATTTTCAATAATTTAGCAAAAATACCAAGTACAAAAAATATGATGTTTGTCCAAGCAATGTACCGAATGAAGAGTCGAAAGTATGTGGGTTAATGACATGTAAAAATCATGTCATTTAACGATGTGTCAGTGATATAGTCTGATTATCAAGTAGGCAGCACTAGTTTAATTTAGCAGGTATATTATTGCGAAATGTTTATTTAGTTTTTGTAAATTCATATTTTTGACATTTGTTTTGTTTGAAAGAGTAAATAACCGGTTGCAAATAATTATCACGATAACAAAATTCCATAATGACAACTTAACCTCAAACTCAAAATAATAAATACCCCATTGAAAACGAATAAAATCATTAGAACGCAGGATAGCGCTAATATTTTGAAACTCGGATAAAATATACATGAGACTCAAAAAGGTGTTTGTATTCTAGTTGAAATAAAAATACAACCTTGAATATTTACAATTCAAAATTGAATAATTTGTGCCAATAGTATCCATTTAAAGTTTGGATAGGGAGAGTGAAATTGGCGAAAACTTTGGAAAGTTTAGAAGATGAATTGCAAATGGCGTGTTGAAACGAGGATTTGAGGAATTATATTGACACTGAATTCTGAAGTCAAACGAATCTAAGAAGCTCGATGGTAGAGGACACCCTCGGAAGAGATCTCAGGGACATTCAGGAATCAAGATTAGGAGTGTTCTCGTGTATCTGCCACTCCTAACCCTTGATCACATTCCCTACTGTGGTGAGATCCCTGGAGTCCGCTTTTCTTTTACTTTTTCCAAATAAAACGACAGCTAATCGATAAGTCGTCGCTCCCCCGGCTCCCCCTGACGTCCTCATAATCCCTCTTTTTGTTATCTTATTTGCCTCGCGGGCATCTTCCACCGACACGGATTTTCTGAACAGCCCCTTAATTCGATCTTCGCCAAGGCTTTTTTCTGCATCATTTCTAACGAAAATTGGATGATGCAGGATATTATTAATCTCGCAGAAATACAATTTCACAATAACGATGAGAGTTATTCATGAAAAATTAAATCGATTAATTTTTTATTTATTACATTTAACACATCTAGGAATCACCACTAGGTATAAAAAAGATTATTTATTGAAATAAATTAAACAATCTAAGCTCAATATTTCGAAATAAATAAACCCACATCGTCACTGCATTTTTCGTATAAGTTGTCGCCATTAAGGGCCTTTAAAGCTGTCAACAATAGCCGAGAATTAATGAATTTATGCTTGAAATTGTTCTCCTGGTCGTAAAATATAAATTCAGAGTCGAGAAGTGATATCTAAATGAGACGTCATACCTCGATCTGAATTGAAAACTGTAACGAGATCTCGAAAACACATAGGTAAAAGATGCTGGTAGTCCCAAGTCGGCCCCTTTTTTATGATACATGGCGCCAATATCATACGGGTATTAACCGCTTCGAACGGACATGGACATGTTTATTGAATTCATTCTCACGAGGTCGGTGACTCTTTTTATGCTACGACGTCAAGTTCAATTTAATTGCAACGTTATGCGGGATTGTTGTTCAAGTCCCAGGATTTTTATAGGTCAAAGGGTGCAGCGCCTAGCGCGTGACAAAATAATTCCATCTCATCAATTGCAGTCCACTTAGCGTCCGTTATATTCTACGGGTATCTCGGCCTATCACCACATAGATAAATTATTATTATACTCGTACTATAAAAGATTGATTCTTTCATTTTCTGAATTTCAGATTCTTTCATGTCAGAAGAATTTTTATTTATCAGATTTAGAGGAACCCCGCTTTCCTAACCCCGCTGGAAGTAACCAGATAAAATTTCAATCCCTTTTCATCATTTATGAATTTTAATCTTAAAGATTAGACTAGGAAGAAACATTATATCAATGTTTCTACACTTCTATCGTTTTGAACCCCAGTATTTCTATTCAGGTCTATCCTCAACTTATCTGCGTTTATCTCTTTTTATCTTTTTTAATCTCGATCTTTCTATCGACTTAAATCTTTTTCTAACCCTTCTGCAATAAAATTCACCCTTATACGTTTGAATCGCAGTCTTTCTATATAATGTTATCCTCCGCTGATCCAAAACAACCTCTTTCTGTACTGTAAAAGATACACTCAATTAGAAAAACTGGAATTCGAAAGAATCCTGAGAATTATTGAATGAAAAGAATATTGGTAAGGGTTGATATAAATAAGTGGAGGATAGATTTAAACAAAATGACATGATGATAGGTATTATTATACCATTAAGCCATTTCCCTTTCGGGGTAGGCGTGAATTGCTCGGTTGGAAATTAGTTGTGTGTGGATGGGTATATAGGTAAAGGGTAGATAGGTATATAGGTGTAAGCTATAGATATTTTAGACTGATCTAGAATTATCGTGTTATTTATTTAAATGACACGTTCGTTCCGCACAACTGCTCCAACCCAGGTTGCTGATCAATCTCTCCAGCGATCATCCCACGTGAAGAGCCTCACAAAATTGTTATTTGTTGGTCCCCACTTGGGCCCATTAGTATCCAAGGTCTTTGTTTCGGGCGTCATTCACTATTCTCACATTCTTTTTATAAACTATTTGTCGCCAAACTTTTCTGTCCTGGCATACTACTCTAGCTTCCTTCACGTCCATCAAGTTTTCATTCGTGGCAAACATTAACGAATTCTTGGACGTCGCTCGTCCCACCTCTGCTCACCAAACACATAGGGAGACTTTTTACCCAATAATCATAACAGATTTGATTCCATCGTGATAAATAGTTAGAATAGTGCACGAAATCAAATAGGTTATTTAATAGGATAAAATTTCTCATCGGGAAATAGGTGCCTCGTAAGTATTCATCTTAGACCTTATTGTATAATAATACTTCTTATGTACAAATCCTTATTCATATTTAATAAAGATTGTCAAAAAGCAAGCAAACAGCAGCTGGCTCGACTGACTGATTATATTAGCACTAGCTTTAATATTAAGCATAGCACAACTGCTCCCTTTCTTGATATGGACAAAGCCTTCGACACCGTCTGGCATAAAGGCCTCATTGTTAAACTAAAAGATTACAACCTACCGCAATACTTGATCCAAATAATGAGCAATTATCTCTGTGATAAGGCCTTTGTGGTACAAATTAATGATAAGCTGTCGACTGATAAATCTATAGTAGCAGGCATACCACAAGGATCAGTATTAGGGCCAGTATTATTTTTATATTATATTAATGATATACCTAAGTCTGATAGTGTCAAGATAGCCCTATTCGCTGACGATACAGCTGTATATACTGCTTCCCGGCGCAAAAAAGTTGCAATGATAAAAATACAAAAGTATGTGCAAAAGCTAGAGAAATATTTTGTAAAATGGAAACTTTAGATAAAGATAAAACAGAACTTGTAATATTCTCCCATAATGATGGAGATAAAATTTTTCCAGATCTGAAATTTTATAATGAAACTATTGAAAATATGCCTAAAAAATATGCCAAATATCTAGGTGTAATACTTGACTCAAAACTTAGCTTCAGTAAACACACTAGAATAGGGCGGAATAAGGCAGCTGCAGTAATAGGATCGTTATACTCTTTATTATGTAGCAAAAGTGAAATGAGTACCTATAAGAAGCTGGTGGTATACAAAATGATCATAAGACCAAGCATGCTTTATGCGGCTCCCATATGGGGTAGCACTTTCAAAACAAATATTGAACATCTTCAAAAAATACAAAATAAATTTCTCGGAATGGCTATTAATATCAAAAGGGAGACTAAAATTTCTTGAAATACTGAAAGATACATCCAAGCTATATGTTATGAGCATGCACCTTTCAGGATTAGAAATAAATTACCGCAGTATTTGTTGCAAAATTAAAAGTAAAATCTTCAAAATATCACACTTCTCGCAGCTCAATACACTTAGCTGAAGTATTTCTTCTGTATATAGTCTAGGATATTTTAGTTTAAGGAGTAATATAATTGAAGTCCACAAAATTAAATAGGTTTTTTTTATAAATTGTTCCTAAATACAAGGATCTCAACTGTCAAAACTCACAAGTCAATAACAAATACAATCAGAACATATTAATTAATTTAGAGTAAAGCCGCGTAAGATAGGAACCAAAAACTATGTAACAAAATTTCATGTAATTTAAATATGAACAATAAAGAATTTTGAATTAAAAAAAAATTTAAGTATTTGTTTTAAAATTCAACAATTTTGTTAAAAATGCAACTAGTTTTGTGAAAATATAATTCTTTTGTTGTAATATCAACTATAACGTGTTCTGGTTTTTGTTGAATATTATTTTTTGGTGGAAAATACAACAACTTTATTAAAAATCCAACTTTTTGTTTCAAATTGAATGATCTGCGGTTGAAAATTCAACAGTTTGTTTGTAAATTTAACAGTTTTCTTAAAAATTCAACTTTTTTTTTGAAAATTGAATTCTTTTGTTGAAAATTCAACTTTTTAGTTGAAAATTTGAGAAAAAAGAATTTGAAAAGCCTTGGGATTTTGCCTGAATAACAACTCATAATAGATTATTTATTAAAAAACATTTCTACCCATGAAAGCTTTAAATACTTTGTCCGATATGATTATTAAGTATTTGCACATAAATATGCGAGTTTTAAAGTATTTATTCTTGTGGTAAATATTGCTAAGGGTCTCAGCTAAAATATTCGATGATATAGAATTCTTAAAATTACATAAATGAATTATTATAAACAATTTTTCTATCCTGAATAATATTTTAACGCTTCCGATATTTCATAATAATTTAAATAAGTGAGAAAATGTATAATAGATACTGATAAAAATAGGACGCAAGTAAACAATTCCATTTTATTTGATTTATTTTTTATCTCATATATCATATAATACACTAGTATTTAATCTATTTATAAATATGGAAAAAGTATAGACGGTTAGTTTATTAGTCAAATTCTCTAAGTTTTTCAAATTCTTTTTTTCTCAAATTTTCAACTAAAATGTTGAATTACTTCAACCAAAAAGTTCACTTTTCAACAAAAAGTTAAATTTTTAACAAAACTGTTGAATTTTTAAGCAAACTGTTAAATTTTCAACCGCAGATAATACAATTTTGAACAAAAAGTTGAATTTTTAACAAAATTGTTGTATTTTCCACCAAAAAATAATATTTAACCAAAAACAGAACATATAATAGTTGATATTACAACAAAATAATTATAATTTCACCTAATTAGTTGAATTTTTAACAAAATTGTTGAATTTTAAAACAAATACTTCAATTTCCAATAAAATAATTGAATTTTCAACAACATTTTTTAATTTTCCTGTGAAGTATAAGCTAGTCCTGACTTCTGCGAATAGGGAGCGTGCAGTTGCCAGTCAGGGACTATAGTCCGTGATTATAGTCAGGGACTGTAGCGTCTATAGACGCTTGTGAATTAATTTTCGAGGCCTAATGCTCTTTAGGAATTATTCTTCAGTTTTTTTTCGAAATCTCAATTAAAAAAAAAAAATTTTAAGTAGGGGAGCGGCGCCGAATGCGACGTGGCGGCTAATGTGGCGCGTACGAGTTTTCGAATATTAACGCATTTTCTGCTTGTGGAGGTAGTTTCATTACATGTATATATGTTTTCACCGTTACATTATCCAAAAATTGGGATAATTAAATTAATTGCCTGATTTTTATGATGAAAAGTTCTTTTTTGTTCTTTCGCTTGTATTGTCAGAGTAGCTAAGAACAGGTAAAAAATTACAGAAGTTTCGTGTAAACTTATAAAATTTTTTGGAAATATATTGTTCAGAGTTTCTTGAATGCTTTAAAGTTTAACATTTTGAGTAAAATTAATCAACTTTTATGTAAAAAATCCTTATTAAATACTATTCACATGCGACCAATATGGCGCATTCGGGACTAAAATCGGCAGGTAACTTGGCGCACAAGTTTTTGGTTCGTTTAGCTCCGAGAATCTTAACATGCAATGTGGATTTTGTTCTAACAAAGTGCCAGTTTCAATTAGAAGGTAAGAAATATTTACTCAGAATAATAATATTTCGTTTCTGATATGCAGAAAAAAGTTTTATTCTAATAATTATCCTGTATTTTAGATTTTTAATTAATATAAATTTTGATATTAAAACGATTACTTCGGACAAATAAAATTTGAGAAACAAGAAGGAGTAATCGTTTTACCATCAAAATTTATATTAATTAAAAATTTAAAAAACTCGGACGTTAACATCTTCAAATGGTAATAACATCTCCCAAATATGAATTAGATTAAACCTACGTTGATCAAAAATGGTACATTTGTCGCAGTTGAGAAATACGTATAGTACTTCCCTGCAAACATAACCTCAAAAACAGCTAAAAACGCGTTTTTTGCACTTTTAGGTTAGGATATCTTGAAAACCTGACGTACAGGAGAAATTTTGAGTTCGGATTCGGATTCAGCGCATCAAAATCCTTCAGAAATGTTTGGTCTGCTTTCTGGCTTTTCACTTTTGTCCAATTTTTTCGGCCTGTGTTATTTATCTTCCTCAAATTTTCAACTTTTATAGTCATTATCAATTCATTATTTTTTTGGAATTAACTGTGTGAATCATTGTTTCATTTTAATTTTACTTATTTAACATCGACTTTTCCATTTAGACTTTGATTTCATATGTTTACATTTTAATGGAATTCTCATTTTAAAGTGTTATAGATTTCTTTTTCTATCCTTATTCTTCTATTGGTGAGTCATATTCCTTCAATGAGTGGGAGCTTGTCGTACCTTTTGCAAGCAAATTTAGTCATCGTCCGAACTTTAAATTGAGAACTTGTCTCGTCGTTTCGGTAGAAAAGTTCAAATTAATTGTATATCAATTTTATAAATAATTTAAATATAGACAAGTTCAATTTTTTGAGCAATTTTATTAACATTAAAATAATTCAATTGTATTATTTATCCTCAGTGACCTGTTCTTTAATGTATTTGTCGCCAAGAAGGTTTATAAATATTGCATCCTTTTTTCTGACATAAATTTCTGTCGCTTGCGGGCAATCTTTGTCTTTGTTACATTTAAATTCAACTTTTTCTCATCTAAGTATTTCTCTACTCCTGTAATTAAGCCAGCCTTCCCTTTTTCTTCATCTGCCATCAACATTATATCTTCCGCGTATTTCAGTGTATATATCCTTTCGTTTCCTATCCTGGCTTCTTCCCATACATCTCCTCCTTGCTTTTCTATCTTTACCCTGCTTTTTGTGTCTCTAAAAATTTCCGATACGCTCTTTAATAATCCCTCTATTATCCCCTTTTTCACCATAACTTTTTCTATCTTGCCTAGGTCTTATGAGTCAAACTCCGCCTTCAAGTCGACAAACATTGCTATCATTGCACCTTTCTCCAGTTTAGTCTTCTCATTTACTAGATAGTTCAGAACATCTATATTGTTCATCACCTCTATCCCTTTTCTAAACCCTGTCTAATTTGGTGGCTCTTTCTTTTTTTCTTCAACTTCTTTCTTTAACCTCTCCGATAAAACAGACACACATACTTTATACAATTTTGGCATTAGTGTCCCTCCTCTATAATCATGATCCTCCTCACCTTTGCCTTTCTTCACTATGGGTACTACTACTCCTTCCTTCCATAACTCTGGCCACCCATCTTCTCTTCATACTTTATTGCATATTATCCATGCCCATTCCTTTAACTCTGTCTCTCCATATTTCCAGACTTCATTTGGAATCTCACCTATACCAGGTACCTTTCCATCTTTCATTATCCCTAATACCTTCACTATTTCCTCCCTTGTAATGTCCTCCTCTTCATCCGTTTCCATACCATATTTTCCTCCTTTCCTAACATTCTTCTCCACCCCTCCCAGCTATTCTATAATATATTTTTTTCATTTTACCATCTCAATATCCTAATTTTTTCTCTAATTAGCATCAATCCTTTCTAGTACTTCTTTCACTCCTTCCTTCAGCTCCTTCTACTCTAATCTGAGACCACTTATCATTATGTTTCTTTTTCTTCCTTCTTTCTCTTTCTTTTCTATTCTTTGTTCTATTTTTCTCAACCTTTCCTTCTCCTCATTACCACTCTCCCCACCTTCAAACTCCCTACTTGAGCTTTCTATTTTTTTACATTCTCATCCTATAATGAGAAGGTATTAGATTTGTGTAAAATTTGACACCCGCCCCCCTGTTGATGTCAAATGTCTATGTTTTGAGACCCCCTGAATCCTGAAAACAGATTTTTACGAATGTGGCAGGTTCGTTAGCCAACCATTTTGGATAAAAATTCAAAAAGTTGGAGTATTATCAAAATTAGGGTGATCACTTTTTTGGAGATTCCAAAATTCTGTACACGGTTATCAGTAGAACTCCAAAAAGGTGAACAATTTCTCCTGATGACTTCTTTCGATAAAAATAAAAATTACAAGAGTTATAGCATTTACAAAATTCCAAAAAACAAACGAAAATAAACGTTTTAGGCCAAACAACACACAAAATGAAAAAATGACAGGAGAAGAAAAACGTTGCATTTTGAAGACCCTACAAGATTATCATAACAACTTTTTGAATTTTCTCAAAAAATCGAAAATGCAAATTTTGACAGCACAAAAAATAATGATAAATCAAGTTCTTTTATTCGTAAAAAACTGCATAGAAAATATAAAAACAATTTTTCATTATACATCTCAATTCCTTCACCTTTTTTTTCGTCTGTTCCAGCTTTTCAAAGCTTTGTTCCAACGTCTGCATCCTTTTCTCTAGCTTTTCCCTGGCATCTTCCCATTTCCTCCTCATTTCTTTCCTAAGTTGGGCTGTTTCCCGCCTAATTTATTTATTTATTTCCTCTCCTTTTTCTCCTGCTTTCTTCATATATCCCCATCATTTCTATCATCATTTCGCGCGTTTCTTCCAATCTTTTCTTTTCTATCGGATCTTTAGCCTCACCTCTGTTTCCTTCTATCCCCTTATTGTTATCATACGTCTCTACAAAACTTTGTTTTCCCGGCGGCGATCCAAACATTTTTTGAATCTTTCAAGCTTGACATTATATCTTTCTTGTCTTCACTGCTTCCCCTCTCCCGTCTCTTTCTTTTGAAGAATGCCTCAATCGATCCCATGCTGTTCGCTCTCAATCTCTCCTTTTCTACCGTTTTCTTATACTTTCCCCTTGCCTTTCTATCTTTGTTCTCCCCTTTCAGTGTGCTAAATACTTCTATCGTTCTGTGTACTAAAAGCTTCTATCGTTCTCTGTTTATCGTCGCATCTACCTGCCTTGCCTTTCTCCCATTCTACCCCGCCCTGCTAAGACCAACCCAGTCCTCCCACCCTGTCACAAACCTCAAATCAACCTAACCTCAACTTCCACACAAATCTGTCTTGATCCTCAAGAATATTGTCAACCCCTTGTCAATCTCTCAAATTCTCACATACAAACCCTTCTGCACACCTCTACAATCCACTCATCTCAAATTTCACCACAAATATCAGAAAAACACAACATCAAAAATTCACGGCTACCTCACACTTTCATGCCGGAAACAGAAGCCCCAAGTAATAACTAAACCAATAATGTAATTAATGGAAAAAAGTCACCTCCAAATATAATTTGAAAATCATTTTAGATAAGTATTAAAAATCATAATAACCAATATATATATATATATATATATAAATATTTAAAAGTTTGTCATAAGGACAACCGCAGGATTTCGCCGGGAGCAGGTGCTCATCTTAAAAATTGCACACGCTCCCAGCGAAATCGCGGTAAAATTTCATCTGTAACCACGTCTCACAACCGTGAGATGGGTCGCCAGTCTGCGACGAATTCAATACGATGATTCGGCAAAAGTCTTGTGTACCCTGAGGACACGGAGCGACCCAAGGACGACCGCCTTCTGTATTTTCTCCGCAAGTGTCTTAGCATTTTCTTGACACGCAGGGATGCTTTTCAGGCTATTAACCAGCGAAACCTTGGCACTTCCAAGAGCGCCGATGATCAGGACGATTAGCTTAACAGAATATTCCGGGTATAACCGTCGCAAACATTATTCTACTGCGCAGCTGGAAGTGCGACATAACTGTAGAATGCAACCACAAATGCCACATAAGTTTACTGTTCATCCGGAAGCACGACATAACTCTAGTGCGCAATCACAACTGCCACAGAAGTCTACTGGTCATCTGGTAGTGCCACATAACTCAAGTGCAGAACCACCAATTTCACAGATGTTTGTTGCACTCCTGGAAGTGCAACATAACTCTAGTGGGCCACCAAAAGTGCCACATTATTCTACTGCGCAGCTGGAAGTGCGACATAACTGTAGAATGCAACCACAAATGCCACATAAGTTTACTGTTCGTCCGGAAGCACGACATAACTCTAGTGCGCAATCACAACTTCCACATAAGTCTACTGGTCATCTGGTAGTGCCACATTACTCAAGTGCAGAACCACCAATTTCACAGATGTTTATTGCGCAGCCGGAAGTGCAGCATAACTCTAGTGTGCTACCACAATTGCCACAAAAGTCTACAGCGCAACCGAAAGTGCAACATAACTCTAGTGTGCGACCAAAAGTGCCACATTATTCTACTGCGCAGCCGGGAGTGCGGCATAACTCTAGTGTGCAACTATAAATGCCACATAAGTCCAAAGGGCTACTCATTACGGAATCTGGAAATCTTAAAACTGTGTATGCGGCAATCTGTATTGAATTCTTATAGAGATCTCCAAGATTTCGTTGAGATTGCCCGGAGTTCCGAAATTTCCGACGTTGCTCGCGAGCAGAACTCACGTGGGATTCTACAGACTCGGCTAAACTCGGCGGCTTTCGGATTCAGTCGGCTGTTCGTTCCACGCATAGGAGCGTGCTCCACACCACCTCTCCTTTGCCCAGACTTAGCCAAAGATTTCCAACATTTCACACGAATGCTAGATTGCTGAGAGATTTCCAAGAGTTCCTCTAACAATTCTCCTAAGATTTCCCGCGTAGCAATCTCAGATTTCTCAGTGAGTAGCCCCTCGTGAAATTGTAAAAAAATTATATTTCGAGTTTATCACAGAAAATTTTACAAAATTTGAAGTGTGCGAATATACATTGTGACACTGTTTATATATAAAGAATGATTAGAGAATCATTAAAATTATTGAAGAAGAATTAGCATATATTGATTTAGCATGTGAACAAGCGAAGAGCTTTGGGTAGGTAAAATAAAAAATATTTTAGTAGTGAAACAGATTAGCGAATGAAATGATAGATACCATATTGCAGCTAAAAATGTCTACCGTAAGACTCTGCACAAAGTTATGAATTAAATTTTGCAAACCTAATCTACACTATATACTATACACAGTGAAAGAAACTAAATTGCTATGCCAGAAATATTATTGGTCATCGCTGAAGAAAAGACTCAAATAAACTCGTTGGGCAGCATAATAAATGCAGGTACACTGAAGGGACTTAATTATTTCGAATAAAGTAATTGCCACTGTTAAAGACAAATATTATACAAAAATTAAAAATAAAACATTTACTTTTCAAAAAACATTATTTTTTTCCGACCCCCCTTGAAAGTGCGCCATTGCATGCACGTGAAGCAGGCGTAATGTGGTCGCTTCCAGCCCACTGACGTTCGCACATGCGCACTCCGCCGCCGGGCCGACATGAAACTTTAAGCCCACTACACATACACTGCACCACGCAAGTGAGAATATGGAGAAAATGATCTTTATCTGTAAAAAAATTGCATCACAGGAACCCACAGTAACGCTTCTGCGAAGAAAGCCATTTCTTCCCTTCACTTATAATCTACAACTGTCAAGTACACTGAACATCCTCTATCTGCTTCACATGCTTGTATTCAAGGAGGTTACGACAAAAAGTATCGTATCTATCAAGGCCGGACGGCTATTTTGAAAAGTGTGAAGGTGCCGCTCGAACGGAACTCACAAAATAGCCTTCTTTCCGCCCTCGATACAAAATCTACTATTTTATATTAAATAATATCGTGGAGATCTGAATAGTAATATTTCAAGAGAAAATTGTATTAGTAAATTGAAATTATTATCGCTAACATGGAATATCATAAGCAAAATAAAAAATCAGCCATTTGCCCTTTGAAAAAAAAATGCTACTAAATCATATGTCTGACAACTGTCTAGTAATACTATATCAAAAAATATTCCAGAAATATGAATTTTTTTTCTGTTAAAAACAAATATTAATAATAAAATAAATCATGTATCAGGCAGAAGAATACTAATATTCTGAATTACTCTGGTGCATTCGGGGGGTGGGGTGGTGTAAATTTGTTCAAAGTCGCTTTTCCCCATCGAAAATAAAAAGTTCTTATTACGGATATTTTTTCATATGATGCATATTTTTTTAGATATTTCTTTTTCTCAAGTCAAAGAAACTATTCGGAGCCCATGAGACATCCTATTTAGTGTTTTGCTCAGTGAGTTTAATGCCAAACAGAACCATAATGCACTGAAGGAATCTGCTTGCAATATACTTGTAGTAATGCGTATTGATCTAGTTCTCCTTGATTGTCCATGATCAAAATACTTGATTCTTGTACCCCAAAGCATCATCGCACGACTTAGGAAGTCAATGATGGGTGGGAAAATTTGATATATTTTGAAGACTTCAAGCAAATAGTCATGTGGTACGAAAGGAAACGCTTGCTTGTAGTCAATGTATGCCATGTGCAAGATTCTTTGGTGTTTAGAAGCTTGCGCCATGGCAACAGCGTCTATGGTGACTAGATCATTACTGCCTCGCGAATTTCTACAACATCCTTTTTGTTCGTCTGTAAGGATGTCATTCTCGTCGCAGTGAGAATATATCTTATCTGATATGATAGCTGTAAGATATGTATATATTGTCGGAAGACAGGCTATCGGTCGAAAATCAAATGGATTTTGAGCGTCTGGTTTTTCAGGCAACATATACGGAGTACCCTGGAGCATAAAGCCTGGCATCAGATCTGGGTGTTCAATGGTCTTCTGAAAACACCTTGCCGACGCAGGTTTCACACTCGTCAGGTACTTGTGTCAGAAGTTGTGCACCATGTCCAGGCTTGGAGCTTTCCAGTTATTCGTTCTTTTCAAAACCGCCGAAACATCTGAAGCTATAATATTGGTCAGCTCCATTTCAGGGTTATTGCTAGGTCTTGCCTTCTCTAGTTGGAACCACAAAGCGTTTAAATTACTTTTGTTTGTTTTCGCCCAAACACCCGACCAATAATGAGTCATGTCTTTCAGTTGAGGGACTTTGGTATCTTGCTGGTTATTTTGTTTTACACTTACAAGTAGAGGACGCGAGATGGGAATCGCCGATTCGATTGGGACTTTGCAGGATAAAAGTACATCAAAGTCCATTAGGGGCGTATTTTTTCTTTCGATCGAATGTCCCTTAGTTTTCGAGATATCGAAGTTTGAGTATTTTCGCTCGAGCGCTCGACTCGCCACTGCAGAGCGGGGACCCGGGCTGGGTGGCCTCGGGCGCTTACTCGCAGTCCGACCCTGATACTGAG
This sequence comes from Andricus grossulariae, assembly GCA_011634705.1. Lineage (NCBI taxonomy): Eukaryota > Metazoa > Arthropoda > Insecta > Hymenoptera > Cynipidae > Andricus > Andricus grossulariae. The sequence goes on from JAABKJ010075445.1 coordinate 2,299,646, forward strand.
ATAAACGGAAAGTCCACAGGGTTTCTATATCATCAGATATCATTCCTATAGAGTTTTTTACTTAGATTGCGAATTTTAAAACGAAAATAATCCATCACGACAAATTTTTGAAAAAGAACGGGGCCAGAAAGTAAAAACAAAAAATCGTTTTTGTCGCTTTTTGAAAAAGTTGTTAAACACTATAGTTCAGCGGATAGTGACTATACTGGGAGCCGATGTCATTTTTTAGATGACACTTGCTCCCAGTGGGACCCTGCGGTGGTTGTTAACCTTTAGTTTTTTAATTATATATATATATTGATATTTTAGGTAATTTTAGGTACAGGCATAATACCATTTCCAATACCGCCCCAGTACCGACAGACAACTCCCAGCCGAGTGATATTTTCTACGAATCCCAGTACCGATATCCGACCGGCGGTACTGGCGTGGTACCAAGCCAGTTGTAAAGTTTCACTTGGTTTATCATGCGAAACAAGTAACGGCTAATACTTGTTACGGAAATTTACGATGTATAGACACTGAAAGCTTTTGTGTTAAACTGAGATCGAACTACTGTTTGCGAAACATTTTCTTAAACTTTTCCCAGAAGGCGGGGAAGGACGCTATACACTATGAAAGGGTTGCATAGTGAATGCCAAAGATACGAGGACTTGCAATCATGAGGTGATTTGCATGCCAGAAAACCGCGAGACTTTTACCAGGAGCCGATACATTAATTCGGTAAGAAAACTATTGCATAAGGTGGTCTTATAATGTTTTTCAAATCTGAAATTTATATGAATTCTCAAAAATGTAATTATATATGGGCGATTTTCAAATAGATTTTAATGTGTATGTCCCTCGCTGCTTATTCAATGTTCCTAGACCATTTTCAACCTGTTAAAGGGCTTATAGCGCATATGATGGCCTACTATCTTAGTCCATACAGATAAAGTTAAAACAAATTACAATTAGGCATACTGTTCACTTTTCATTTTTCACATGTCATTGTTTTCGTTGTCAAATTAACGTCATATGTCGGAGCTAACTTTGAGTGAGCTCTGAAATTTAAAATTAAGGCCGAAACGTCACTTACAAAACCTGTTATTTATCATTATCAGCTATTACTTTTCTTGAACGACAGATTGTATATGAAATAATTCAATGTGAGAATATAACATTAAATTAGTTAAACTGTGAAGCATTTTATTCGTGCAAAAATGTATATTATTATAAAATGTTTGCGTTTAATTACCGTAATCACCAGCATCCACCCACGTGAATCGGTAGTAATCATCGCACGCTGCCAATAACTTAAAACTGTGAAACTTTTTGTAGCAATAGAATAGACTCTCAGAATTTGTTGGTGCCTGAACCCGTATCTCAAATAGACCGGCTAGAGTATTTCCCAAATGAGAGTACACAATTCTTCAATTATCCCACAGACCGTTGAAGATAAATGAGAAATGAATTCGTTGTAGTATCAATACTCTCAGTGTGAGCCAAGTAGCTATGAATGAATAGAATTAAACTTTAGTTCAAAGGTTAACCACTACTGAATTCAGATGAACATTCTGAATCGTTCTGCAATACAACCTTACTAGTATTTACAAAACATATTTACACCGCTATGTAGTAAAATAATATCCATTCCAACTTTTTTGATTGAATATATTAAAAAGATAAAATGTTGAGATCAAATCACACGCGAAAAAAGTCCCGATGGGATCCCATATAAAGACCCACTGAATCACTGGGTGTGAGACAAGTCAGTACTACTTAAGTACCAACTTTTCTTAAAATTTTTTTCAAGTCGAAATACGGACAAAAGTACCAGAGAAGTTCCATTATATTTGTTTAGAAATTTTCACAAGGGTTCATGGGATTGAAGTTTCAAAAAAGTACTACTAAAAAAGTTCCAAGCTCTGAAAAAGTACTGGAAACATTTTCATATTTGAATTACTCTTCTATACTACATTAACTATTCCTAAAGGCAACATTGTCATTAAATTAGTTACTGATTTGTATTATAGATTTTTATTGGACGTCACCAGGGGTACGATTTTTACATTTCAGTCCAACAACAGCTAACCGCTTCTGGTATTACACCTGGGCATGATAGAATCCCTAATTATTGATAATTAGAATTGATCATAAGTGCACTTTCACTTAAAATCATGTTATTGGTTAAAAATAGCAGGGAAAAATAGCCACAGTTACCAGAAGTTTTTTACTATGACCATACTATTAAAAGCTTAATTTTTGGTTCTATGTAAATACTCATAATTTACATTTTTTCTGAATTATTTTATTAGAAAAACTCAAATTTAAAATATGCAAAGCCAAGGCTAAAGTTATCATTGTTGATGTTCTCAGAAAAAATACTTTTTTTAAAATCACTTTCCTAAGAGATCATTGGTATATTTGTATTGAACATTCATTTACTTTATTGCTACTTATATAAATATTCTTAACCTCTTATACACATATGTGCCATGATCGCCGTGACGGTGATGACACGTCACTGAAGTTCAGTGCAGCCAATCATGCTAGCGAAGTTCGACGATTATCTACTGTTGGTTATCTATTATTGGAAAATAGAATATGTATAATATTCTGATCAAATAAAGTCGTGAAATATTTACAAATAATAAAAATCAACACTTTGTGCCACATAAATACTGTTTATTAAACTTCAAATGTTGATTCTAATGTAAAAAATACCCCAGAAAAATGTCATTTAGATGAAAAGCATGAATAAAGAAAACGTCAAATTTTTTTTTTAATGATAAAAATTAATTTTTTGCTCTCACACAATAATTAACTATATTTTTTTAATGAAAATTCGTTAGCCAAGGTAGTATAATTGCCGAAATATTGTACTAAAAGAACCAATAAACATTCTTGGCTGGTTTTCTAGTTAATTAAGATTATTATTATTATTAGGTATATTTCTGTAGTAGGGAATCTAGTAAAGGTTGGGACGGGTTTTGTTTTTGGGCTCTTATTACACCGTTTTGAAGATCCATTAAATAGCTTACTTTTTGTGAACATAACATTTATAATCACGATGCAAAAAAAAATTTACAGCTGATTTTCTGAATTTCTTCCAATCTACAAAAAAAAATGTTGTAGTGTGGGTTGGGAAACCTTTTAAAACATTGAAAATAAGTGTAAACAATCATTTTAAAACGCCGCAGTGAACCTTGTAGTAAATGTTTATTTGTTTACTTGTGTTTATACATAAAAATGAGCAATTACAAATCTCAGCTTTATCCATTTTAACAAACTCTCGAAATCAGTGATCCCCCGTTCACTTTTTCGCTTGTAACGAAACTTGCTGAAATGTCGAATGTGAAAAATACATAACAATAACCGAAAGTGCGATTATTTTGTTTATTAACACTCAAAAGTTACTCCAAAGACGATTTTTAGTGGAAAAAATAGCGCATAGGTGTCAAAAAATGTGTACCGACCTATACAGTACACGCGTCCCAACCGATACATTTAACGGCATTTTTGCATTATTGGGAGAAAAAAATGATCTGCACTATATGTAAAATCCTCCTCAGGCATAAAAATTCATTTAATTAATAACATATTGAACTTATTTACTTACCAATTTCGATGAAAAATATTCAGTTAATGGAGGTTGAATACTTTCAAGACGATAATTTTTCTACTTCTTGTAAACACACTGTCTGGTGTAGCTGCAACCAGCATGAACCATCTCCTCGAGTTAATATGAAAAGTGAGCTGCTATTGATACTAATATGTGACAGTAATAACAAGTGGCATCAGTGCAAATAATTGGAGAAAACGCGCTGACCCAACATACTCGCAAAAAAAAAGAAATGTTATATTTACTTATCAAGAAATGTAACGTGTTTCTTGTAACCGTAACAGTAAAAACTGCTCTTAATGTACAGGACCATGCTCCCAAACTCATGTTTCCTACTCGAGGACCAGAAGTCAGTATGGAGGAATTGACACAATTATCAATATCAACGATCATGGTACAGAATGGATCCTTATGGTTCGTACTGAATATACCCCTTCTCGACAAAACAGTTTATCAACTCTACCATATTCGTTCAATACCTGTACCTCAAGAAATATTTGTAACCAACTCTGGCCGGACGTATATAAATTCGTATTCTAGACATATCGCCGTAGATGAACCTCAGAGAACCCACATCCTAATGACAGAGGATCAATTCTTGAAATCTAAGTATCTTCAGCGATATCATATTTGCAAGTGAGATCTTATCATTCACGAGACGCCGTCTAGTAAAACTTGCGAAAGTGAGATGCTGCTCCACCCAACACAAGACATGTTTTAAATCTGCAATATCAAAATTTCGTACACAATTCAACCATTAATAAAAATTCACTTATCAAAATTGGGAAAACTCGAACCAGCTCCAGGCTGTGTATTGAAAACGGAGTTCGAAATTTCAAGTAGTCTTTCAGTCAATCAATATTCTGCAGAGTTCATTCATGAATCCTTATGGGGGATCATGAAAAAATTAGAGGAATTTAGTGATCGCAAGGCATTCCGCAAAAATCACTTAGTCCTTACACGTGGGTCATATATTGGATTAGACTTATTGATAATCCTGGGATTAACAACCCATTTTTGTCACTCTAAAATCTCAGTAGTAATATTAGCCTGTGTCACTTGTATCAGGAAGAAGCCATCTAGGAGGTCCAGTATTAATGACATGAAAATATATACTCTAAATTTCGAAGAAGCTGACCTCTCACAACCCCATAAAGATGCGCCAGAATTTCCAATAATAGCTCCAAAAGCCACTGACACGAATTCAAATTAGATCCTCTTCAAGGAAATCATCCAGCGGGCTCCTGAAAAAGCAGCTAATACATCAAAGGTATCTGGAATGCCCCTGCCCACGGTAGAACTACCGGTGCATATACTTCAACCCATGTGAAGTGATTAGTGATTGCGAGTGATCCCTATAAAAACAAAAAAAAAGAAAATGCCCCTAAGTGTTGAAATGCAACAAGTACAAAGTTTTAAAAGTGGAACTGTTCCATTAAAATAAATTTGCACACAAATATACATAATTTTCTATAATAAGTTCGAGCCACTACACAGGAGCAGCTTGGATTGAATGTAACTTATATTACTTTTCAATATAATGACTTAGACTCTTGTATGGATGAAGAATTTGAAAATCACTACTAAGCACGTAAAAGTCAATACAAAAAACGCCTGAACCAACGATATTTCAAGTCGTGACACGTTGCGAAAAGTTACCTTATAAGTTAACTAACCTATTACTTTTTTACATAACTCAGAAATTTTACTGTAAGAAAATAATTAATCCAAGTAGCATGGGAAAGGATTGTTTATTTTTACCCAGTTATAGAGGACAATCAAAATTTCCAGGGTGGAGTTGTTACGATCCGTCCTGGTACGTAATTCAATTTTGTATTCAACCTATCCAAAATTAGAATCAACTCTTTGGGGGGATATATGCAACGTGAACATTATTAAAACATAAGCCAGCATGAACATTCCTTCACCCATACCAATAAGTTAGAGAAAGGTAAAAAAACGTGAGAACCAGAGAGAAGGAAAGAGAGAAGACGACAATACGAATCATTGCCAGGAGAGTACTCATACAGGCACTGTTTGACGCTTGTACCTATGCACTACTACACCTAACGATTCGCTCACGGGACGAGTGCCCCAACTCTCTCCCAAATGCCTCAATTTTTTGATATTTCTGAAACTCGATGAAAATGTGATCCCTGGGATTTTCAGAGTCGCTTATCACGAATCTGGGGTAAAGACTAGCGACCCCAAAAACCCCGGGGTCACGTTTTCACCGAGCTTCAGGAATATCAAAAACTTGGGGCATTTGGGGGACGGGGTTGGGTGACCCCCTGACGTGAATTAGAAATTTCGGTTTAACTTTCGACAGTGAAATTTCTATTTAGCCAGAAATATTGTGGGGTGAAGTTTTCAAAGTTAATTTAAAAATCGGAAAATTTGAATTCAAAATCAAAGTGCAGAATGACATTGTTGAGTTTAACCATGTTTTCTCAGAATATCTTCACAACGATTTGATTTTTATTTGATTCTGTCAATTTCGAAGTACAGCATGAGCTCCTTTTAGCTCATGTTGTACTCTTGATTTATTTTAATTTATTTTCTCGGATGAATCAAAGCCTGGGCTGTTTTCAGCTTTTGCTTTATTTTTTATTCTTGGTTTAATTGGATTTATAACGTCAATTTCTGTAACCCTTTAAGACCCGAGTTTTTTTCTACATACTGTTTATTCACAAAATCAGTTCTACAACAACCACCCCTAAAAATGCCGGAAATTTGTTTTGCAGGTTCTCATGTCTTTTTATTTGATCTAATAAACAAACGAAAATGTATAAAATGACTTGAAGCTATTCTCAGGATTAGGTCAACCGCACCGGCCCTCCTAAATCACAGTGTAATGCAAAAAACCATCCCTGATTGTGAAGAACCCTTCAACCCTTTGCGGCATAGTGGTATCCCAGATAACCACATGGTTTATTTACGGACGCAAAAATCACTGAGTGACAAGTTTTGTGAAAATCGAACAACTTTTGCAAAATTTGTTCTTCAAGTTGAATCCGCCATTTTGAATTTTAAGGGTATTTTTAGCGTGGCATGATGTTCAAAATAATAATTAAAAGTAAAAATAGGCATGAAAGTAAACATAGTGTATTTTGTACTTTGTTTAGGTTCGTAATCGGTATTTATTTCGAAGGTCCGTGATATTACTGCAAAAGTGATCTCAAACACACAATGCTTTATGACGTCATAGACAACAAATGCAACAATATTTATAGTGCTTCAAATTTTCTTCATATAGAATAAATAATTCTCTTGCCTACGCTGGAAAGAAAGCGAAAATACACTCAGCTTTCTTTTATTCTACAGTTCGTTTATTCTACAGTTCCCTTATTCTACACCACCTATATACGCTTATTCTAATTTGAGCAGTTTTGTAATCTCTCACGCTCTTGTTTCACGTTATGAGCAAAATTCATAATCTTATTTCCAGAAGAAATGTCAACTATGGGTTATTGAAACTTTGCATCCTGCGCCAATCAGACCCAAATCTGAGCTGTTTTGAGCTCCTGGTTTTAATGGGCGTCGTGCTTCGGAAGCCCTTTAGTTATACAATTAAACACGCAAGGTCAAGTATATTACGCGATTTCAACTCGAGACAATCGATGCCAGGATTTAATTTTAAATATTTAAAGAAGCGTTTTGCACCTGCGAAGAGATTTCAATGGTATTTTCAAAAAATCATTAAATTTATGAAGACAAAGGAAGAAAAGGTTAGTGATTGTTATGATAGGATTCAGGGGCTGTTGAGCGGGAAAAGGCATGCTTTGCAAGTAAAATACACGGATGATTACGTTGAAGACACATATAATTCAGTGCGAGTTAAGAAAAACGAACTAATGATTAGGCCAGTTAATGTCGTAGCCCTAACGGCTTTCATTTGCGGAATTCCAGACGAAATGACGAGGTTTGTGCGTACGAGTCGTCTACAGGACTTAGCGAAAGCATACGAGTAAGCTTTACATGTCGAAGAAGTGAAGAACTAGGAATCTTTTATATTCTTGTATCAACTTTGAATTATGTTAATGAAAAAAGTTTTACTATAAAAAACCGATTTTTAAAATATTATTAAGTGCTAAAAAAATTCAATAAATATTTTAAGAAATCCTTCGGTTCGTTTCAAGATATTAGTGAAGAAAATAAGCCCTCGAAATTTCATCAATTTATCTGCAACTATTTTCAAGTTATCGTGTTCACAAGAAAGTGTGACATTTACACACATCCACACACACATCCGGACAATTGCTAGAACATTGTATTAGACATTATTAAATTGAAGAAGTTTTAATCAAATAAATAAAAATTTTTTGGAAAATGTTACCATTACAAAGCTTTCTCTATGAGGAAGCGAGTCGAGTCGAGATCGAGCTTTCCAGAAAGCTCGAAAATTTTCGAGCACTCGAATGTCTTCGAGAACTCAAAACTTTCGAGTTCTCGGATGTTTTCGAGAACTCGAAACTTTCGAGTACTCGAATATTTTCGAGCTGCTCGAAAGTTTCATGTTCTCGAAACTTTTGAAATTAACAAGAATTTTTTCAAACCCGATACTACGAGTTTTTTCGGATTGCTGACAGCGATTTTGAAATAAAAATTCAAAATTCAAGATTTTTTTATCCAAAACGGTGACCAAATTCTGTAAAAATTGAATAAACTGACGACATCCCCGAATATTATAAATTAACTTCAAAATTTCGACTAAATTTATGATCAGATGCCCGAAAAAAACTCTAGTATACTGAGTCTCATGGAAATCCGTCAGTTTATTAAATTTGTATCTGTCAATTTATTGAAATTCTCAAAAATGTAGTCGCCTTTTTGGATAAAAAATCTCGAATTCTTACTTTTGATTCTAAAATCACTGTTAGCAATTCCAAAAAACCCCTAGTACCGGGGTTGAAGAAATTCTTGATAATTTTAGAAGCTTCGAGAACCCGAAACTTTCGAGCAGTTCGAAACTTTCGAGTACTCCAATGTCTTCGAGAACTCGAAACTTCTCAGTACTCGAATGTCTTCGAGAACTCGAATGTCTTTGAGATCTCGAAACTTTCGAGAACCCGAAACTTTCGAGTAGCTCGAAACTGTTCAAGAACTCGAAACTTTCGAGTATTCGAAGCCGTTCGAGTTCTCGAAACTTTCTAGTAGCTCGAAAATTTCGAGCATGCTCGAGCTCGAGTCGACTCGAAAAAAGTCGGCTCGACTCGACTCAACGTTTCGAGCTTTTTGCACACCCTTACAATTTAGTAACACGCATAACATTTTTGGACGCAACCAATTTTGGAACGTTATCAATTTTTGGGTGCAATAAATTTTAGAACGCAACCAATTTTGGAACGTTATCAATTTTTGGATGCAATACATTTTAGAACGCAACCAATTTTGGGATATAATCAATTTTAGGACGAAATGAATTTTGGGACCCTGTCAATTTTTAGGAAGCTACCTATTTATGGATGCAACCAATTTTAGAACAAAAACAACTTTTGGGATACTTTCAATTGAGAAACGCAATAAAATTTAGGTTCATGCAATTTTGGGTTGCAATTAATTTTAGACAAACTAATTTTTGGACCTAACCAACTTTTGGCAGATTTTCAATTATAAAATACACCCAAATTGGTGGCACACTCAATTATTTTGAGACGCAACTAATTCGCTGAATATACCAAATTCGAGACTAATTAAATAAATAAATAATAAGAGTTGTCTATTGTTAACATTATGCTGCGTTAGTCGATTAAATATAGTAACAATGAGAAATACCATTTTTAAAATAAAAAATTGTTTCCATTGCATTATTCATGAAGATTATTCATCATAATTGTAAAACTGATTAGTTAGTAAACAGAATAATCTTTCAAACTTAAATTTTCAAGTCCAAAATTCTCTGTTCCAAGTCAGAATTCAATTTTTTAAATAAAATTTCATGTTCCAATCCAGAATTTTAATTCTTTTCGAAAATGTCCAGTTCTAGCTCAGAATTTATTGAAATTCAAAAATTCGAATTTAAATACCTACTTAAATTCTGAATTCTTAATTATTAAGCAATGAAAGCACTTAATAACACTTTTAGAAAACAAATTTCTTTGCGAAAAACATAATAAAATTGAAAGAAGTCAGTTTTTCCGTGAAAAAGGCATCAAAAAAGCATTATTAGCAGAATATTTGAAGATTATTGAAGGAAATTATATTTATAAACATTTAAACAATTAGGAAATGAAAAAATAAAAATTGCAGGGAGCGAAAATAGAACACGCAACCTTTCGGCTACGAAGCAAAGGTACTACTGCCTGAGCTACCGGCCGATGGGCGTGTGGCGAATATTTCAAAGTCGATTTTCTCGAAAACGGTGAAAAAGCGCATATTACTGCTTTGGAAAATTAATACTCGAGTAATAAATAAATCATAAAAATATATTTTTGACCTTCATAATCTACGTTAAATTTGACATTTTTTACAAAAATTTGTACGATTGAATACCATGGGCGCTCAGGTATTTGATCTAATATGCTATTTATATTTTTCAGTAGATTTTGTAATTCCGAATTCGAATCCGGGGTTTTCTTTGTATTGAAGGGGTTTTTGGGGTCACTCAATTAGAATCCAAAGTCAAAATGTCAATTTTGAAGATGGAGGATCCAATATGGCGGAACAGCATTGTAAAAATATAACCGCTTATATTAAATATAGCTATTTGGTGAATTTTCATGTCGCTCATTTCAAATCTAAAGTCCAAATTTAAACGTTTCTATTAGCGGATTCAATATGGCGGACCAAACTTGTACAAATGAAACCGATTTGATTAAAAAGTGCTACTCGGGGTTTTTTCAGGTAGCTGATTTAGAGTCTGAAGTCTAAAATTGAAAATTCAAATTGTCAGATCCAATACGGAAGAAAGTAGTCGGTTTAATCTAAAAATGTTTGTATCAAGCAAAGTCACGATTTCGCAATGTTCATGCTTTTGATGTGGATTTTTGTGGCTTGAAGAACTATCGAAACCTAATGTAGTCAGACCCATATATATCAGCCTCGTAATCGATGATTGAGTTCACATATTTTACTCAATTTTCTTGTAAGAAGTCTTATTTTTATGTAAATGTTTGCAAAAAGAATGTTTTGAATTTTATAAATTTATTTAGAAGTGCATTTTAATGTGTTGAATTGTTTTCTTTTCCTATTTGGAAAATTTAATAATCTGAATGGATTGGCTTTAGAATCACCCACAAAACTTAGATCTGGGCACTATGATCTTTTTTTACTAAATATTTGCGGTTTATTATTATTTCTTCAGGTTTTTACCATTTTTACCAACTTTACACATGATATATTTTGTTATATGTTTTTTGAAAAATGTCATCCTCGTACTTATTCATAAAATAAGGTTGCTAGTAGGATGTACATATTTTTAGAAAAACTTAAGATAACCCAGATACTTATCAAAAATAAAGTTCTGGTATTATAGTCATTTTCCAAAATTTTACACGTTTTCAGGTGTTTTTATATTTTTATATTTTTTATATTGAAAAAAAAAATTACATGTTTTTAGGTTCTTTTTTATAATTTTATATTCACAAATTTTATCGTTTAAAAAATCTTTTATTATTACACATATTTTATACTATGATAATAATGTTTTTTAAAAATGTCATCCTGGCACATATCAAAATATAAGGTTGCTAATAGGATGTAAATTAATTTTTATACAAGGAAAATTTAAATATGTGGTTACAAATTCAACTATCTTATAGAAAATTCAATTATTTTGTTGAAAATTATACTATTCTATTGAAAGGCCATCTTGTTTTTTAGAAAATTCAACTGCTTTGTCCAAAATTCGCTTTCTGGATTGAAAATTCGACTATTTCTTTAAAAATGGAACCGTTTTTTCAAACTCAATTCTTGAGGATCGTGAAAAGAAAAAATGTTGAACTTCTACTTTTGTGAATCTCATGATTCAATGAGCAATGAAACTATATAAAACTACAAAATATACGTGTATTAAAAAAAAATGTTTCCATATCTCCTGTCTGTATTGAAAAGTTCAAAATTCAAACAAAAACTTTCCGAACTTGTTTTCTAAAAACGTTTAACTTTTACTACAGTCGTGAGTCTGATAATTCAGTAAACAATAAAACTATATGCCATTCAAAAATGTGTGCTTACTAAAAAATACTTTCTAATATTACAATTTTTCTCAAGAATTCATCTTTTTTCGTTTTAAATTTCACCTTTCTTTCTAGAAATTTGATATTTGAACTGTGCGATTTGTGGTTCAAGATTTATTTTTTTTTCAATTTAAAATTCAACTATATGGTTGAATGTATTTCGATCCAAATTCGTTCTTCCTTATGAAAAGTTAATCCTCTTGATTGAAAGTTTAACTATTTGTTAAAAAATGTATGTGTTTTGTTGAAAATTAGTCTTTTTGCGTTAAATTCAGCAATTTTATGATTGAAATACAAATTTTTTAGGTTTTATATTAACCATTACATTCTTTGTTGAAAATGTATCTTTTTGAGTAAAGAATTTAACTCCTTGGTTGAAAGTTGAACTACATTCTTAAAAATATAGTTAATTGGTTGAATATTAATAGTTTGAGTTGTATTTGAACTTTCATATCTTTGATTGAAAATTCAACTGTTTTGTCAAATATTCGTATTTTTGGCTTGGAAATTCAACAAACTGGGAAAAATTGAATTATTTGGTTGAAAATTAATTTTTTTACTGAGAAAGTTTAACTTCTTCGTAGTAAATATTTTTTCTTCATCTTGAAGCTTAGCTATTCCATTCCTAATTGAAAAGTATTGCTTTACGAGTGAAAAATTCAACTATTTGGTAGAAAATTCATGTATTTTATTGAAAATTTTTGTTTTCCTTAGGTAAATATTTTTGTTTTATTGAAAATTAATCTTCTGAGCTGGTAATTTTATTATCTTCGATTGAAAAATTCAACATAATAAATAAAATTTTTCTTGTGTCTTGACTAAAAAATCTTCTTGTGTTACAAAATCAACGCTTGTTGAGAATTTGTCTGATTTATTCAATTTATCTATTTTCTAAAGTATGAACGGATTTGAAATTATCTGCAAAAATGTAAGCGATTTCAATTCCATTCCTTGTTTGTACGTTATTATGATTCAAGACTGTTGGGAGAGAGGTTTTAGAACGTTTGGTGTTAACGAAGCGCCAAAAAGTCATTGCATTATTTTCTATACCAACCTCAAAACTGATTGTATACTCGGAGTACAATGCTTAACTTAATATTTTACATCTAGATCTAAGGGATGAAAAAGCCTCATAATTCGTTAATGTTTGCGTTGGAAATAGATATCTCAATGTCGCTATTTTGGAGTTCTGTTTCCCAACTAAAGTCTCCTCATGAATCGCTTTCAAATTAGCTTGATCAAAGTCTAATATCAAAAATGAATCCGCAGCTGGAGAATGTTCTTCTGGAAGACTAATAGAAATAGAAATGTTTAGGGGAGGATGCAATGCATCACAACGAACTAAGGGATCAACTGCGACCTGCATACACAGTTCTTGGATATGAAAAAATGCTGAATCTTCTACAACTCTGCGTAGACTATTCAATACTTCATTTCATTGTTTAAGGTTCAAGAAACCGTAAGTGGTTGCAATAGTTTCGGCTCAAAAGTAAGAGTTTAGAGTGGGGGCATCTAACAGCGATGTTCCTGATTTTGGTACAGTGCCTTGGGTTCATGTTACGAAGCGGGAAGAATATAAGTAGAGCTGAGTATGTAGTCAGTATGGGGAACTTGAACCCTGATGAAAATCTGTTCAACACTGTTTTCTGAAGGAGGTATAAGATTACAAGTTAGTTCATTACTGACAACTATCAGTACAACCCCGCCCCTTTTAGGAGCGCTATTACTTGAAGATCTATCTGCTCGAAAGATGTGATAATAATTCAGGCCGAGTTCGGCATCGCTTATGCCAGGACGCAACCAAGTTCCCGAAAATACAATGACATCTTACCGAATAGATGAAACTGAGATGACGTTTCCTAGTTCCCGCAGTTTCGTTCGTAGTCCTCTCACATATTGGTAGTAAACGGATAGAGTGGTAGGCGTGGAAGCTGGTGACCCAGGTGAGACTCTCCTTACTTTTTTGGATTCGGTGGACATTTAGTAGTTTAAACACTAATAATCTTTGGAACACCATTAAAAAACGAATAGTGCTATCAACTTATCCTTTATTTCAAAGCTCATGTAGCTCTGATTTCAGATTTTTGAACTGTTCTCCCTGCATCACAGTCTGGTCAGCATGGAATCTGTAGGGGCCATCATATTTACATTTGTTAGGAAGTAGCTTTGAGGGTGAGCCAGCGTAGAAGAAGACGACGTTGATTGGGAGAGGTTTCTCGTTAGCTTTTTTGCCCAACCTGTAAATTTTCAATCCGTCTAGTGACATTTCAGCTGTGACAACAATGTCGATTAGTTTAGTCCTATCATCAACAATTCTCAACTCGGCTGTGGTTGTATTGGATTCAGGAATTCTATAAAAAATTATGGTTTTCGCTCTGAGATGGCGATCCCGGACTTCAGATACAACTTTGTTTGTTTCGGCAGATAATCTGACATTTTCCATGTATAATAACGTTGCTTCTACAGTATTCACTCGAGTCTTGATAAGATCCACAGACTCATCTGCGGCTTTCTGACGATCAGAGATTGTGTCCAATTTACTGGATAGACTCTACATGTTAGTGTTGAAATCTTCCTTATTTCTAGCTAGTTCTTTTTCTATAGCCAGAATTTTTTTTTCAATAATCTAAAGATAAGTGCTTCGAGTGATTCGTTCAAAAACGCAGTATTAGGAGAACTGGACCTGGACGATGCTGAGCAACATTTTGCAATTATTTCTTCCGAAGAAATGTTGAATCTGGAGGCACATCCATCGTGGAAAAGATTACGACAGCTGGTACATTTAATACCTCCAGTACTTGGATGGTGACTGCAGTGCGGACAGGGGTGTTTTGTTATATCGACAGACAGTTTAGTGCGATTTACCTCACCGGCGGTCAGCTTGGAACGATCTGTGTTATCTTTAGGCATTTTTAAATGAGACATTGTAAGAGAAAATATTTTTGATGTGGTTCTGTGACAGGGGGAATTTCACATACCTTTCACTTCAATTGAAATTTCACATAAACAGGTTTAAGCAAGTGAAATTGCGACCAAGAGCGAAAGTCACATCTCAAACAGGAGCACTCATCAAAGATTGTATATTTTGATTATTTACTCCTCGGATACATCTGCGTCCATGTTCACAATCGCCAACTATACACAACTATCGTTTGTTACCTAATCGAGTTATCTTGCTTGCGAAAATATCAGAATTAGTTAACTTCTCAAACTCGAACTCTCTGTTTTTATTTTTTTAACTATGAACTAATGCTCTGATCATCTCCGCAAAAATATATATTGCAACCTTGAATGTGAGCAAGATATAGATGGAAAATGGTTTGTGTACCAGAAGTACTTCCTATAAAAAAAATCATTTATAAATTTAAACAATAAATAGTACCTACTATAACATATATCTTAATTACCAAGATCGGTAAACCGTCTTGAAGGAAAATTGATTTTCAACTAAACAAAACAAATTTTCAACCAAAAAATAAATTTGTAATTAAATAGCGAATCTTCAAACAAAAAAATAAATGTTTAACCAAATAGTTGGATTCTCAACCCAAAAGATAAATTTTTTGTGATCTAACTGACTGTAGAACGTACCGGACTCTCATCCATACGTCTAGCCATGTTCCTCTGGAATTTGGCAGCCCATTGTTCCCTAAGTTGTGATCAGTTATTGCTATTTGCATATTTAATAATTTCTCACGTTACAGACTATTCAAATGAGATGTAAAATAAAAATAAAAATAAATATAAAAAGGACACATTAAATCATCCAGTCTCATAAGCTCTAAATTTGAAATAACAACAAAGCAGTGGGGCTTATTCCAAGGCTTCTTCCACTTGCCTGACCATTTCTTAGTCTTACTACTTACTGGCGCGTAGCGAACATTATGAGAATTTCCACTCTCTAATTTACCCTGCGAAAACAGTTATTCAAAGAGCAAGGCGAGCTGCTTTACGTAAAATGTATTTCATCAAGAAAAGAGAAAATCAGACAGAAGGGTTATAATTATCTTTTCCAACCACCAACTATTATTACTCTTTGAAATGATGAAAGTACTTCAAAGTTTCCGCAGGAGAAATATAATACATCAGAGGAAAAATCTTCTCTCAACATAATTATTTTTATACGTTGCACTGTTAAACGAAACTTATTAAGTAGTGAACTAAATAATGAGACAGCTTTTATAATTAAGGAGTCGGATTCTTGAACCGCCTATGAATTTTTCTCGCTGAACGAATTTGGCCCCTGGAAACTTTTTAAACAGGGTTGCTACGAAATTCCAATTTAAAAATTCCCTAATTTTTCTGACCAAAAAGAAGAATTAAAAAAAGTGGAACTCTTTCCCAGGGAAGATTTTCCACTCAGTAAAGAAAAATAACCTCATCCAAAATGTTGAAGTTTGGAGCGAAAATGTCAAATTTTTAGCAAAAGAGTCGAGTTTTCTACCAAAAGAATTAAATAGTTAAATTTTCTGATAAAAATATTTATTTGCAACTAAAACTAACAACATTTCAACAAAAAAAATGGATTTCTAATTAAAATGGTGAATCTTCAAACAAAAAAATTAATTTTTGTCTAAATAGTTGAATTCTCAACCAAAAAGTTGAATTTTCTCAAAAAAAAAACAATTGTTAACCAAATATATGAATCTTTGAATAAATAAGATAAATTTCAAACCAAAAATAGAATAGTACGATCTTCAGTTAGAAAAATTAATTTTCATGAAAAAAAACGATTTTTTATTTTTGAAAAACAACAAATTTTCAACAAAAAATAGAATAGTTACATTTTCATTCAAAAAAATAATTTTTTAGGTAAAAAAAAAAGAAAAAAACAATACATTTTCAACAAGATAGTCACATTTTCAATCACACAAATAAATTTTTAACAAAAGAGTTGAAATTTTGCCCGGGTAAGATTTTCCAGTCAATGAAGAAAAAAATCTTATCCAAAATTAATTTTCAGCAAAAAAAAAACAAATTTTGAACCAACGAATAAAATTGCAACTGAAGTGATGAATCTTCAAACAAAAAAATTGATTTTTAACAATTCACTTCAATTTTCAACACAAAAGAGAAATTTCCAACCAAGAATATTATGTTTGTATCCAGAAAGATGAATATTCAACAAAATACATAAATTATCAATTAAAAAAATATTTAATTTTTTAGTTGGAAAAATAATTTATTAACCAAAAAGAACGATAAATTTTCAACAAGGCAAATTAATTTTGTACCAAAAAGACGAATTTTCCACTGAGAAGATTACTTTTCTACCAAAAATAAATTTTCAACAAAAGAGTTGAGTTTTCTACCAAAAGAATTAAATAGTTAAATTTTCAGTTAAGAAACTTTATTTGCAAATGAAAGAAACAAATTTTTAACAAAAAAATAAATTTACAATATGAATAGTGAATCTTCGAACGAAAAAATGAATTTTCAAAAAAATAGTTGAATTCGCAACCCCAAAGATGAATTTTCTACCAAAAAAAGAACAAAATAATTTTCAAGAAAAGACATGAATTTTTAACTAAGAAAGATACATTTCCAGCCAAAAATAACATGGTACAATCTTCAGTTAAAAAAATAAATTTTTATTACTTAAACGAATTTTCAACAAAATAGTTAAATTTTTATTCAAAAAGATGAGTTTTAAACTAAAAATAGAATGGTTGAATTTTCATTTAGAAACATAATTTATTAACCAAAAAGACAACGAATTTTCAACCGGGCAAATTAATTTTGAACCAAAAATATGAAGTTTGACCGATAAGATTACTTTTTTTACAAAAAAGATGAATTTTCAACAAAAGAGTTGAGTTTTCTACCAAAAGAATTAAATAGTTAAATTTTCAGTTAAAAAAGTTTATTCGCAACTAAAAGAAACAAATTTTCAACCAAAACATGAATTTGCAACTAAAATGGTGAATCTTCGAAAGAAAAATGAATTTTTCACAAGATGGTTGAATTTTCAACTGAAAAGATGAATTTTCTACCAACAAAAAAAAGAAAACAAATTGTCAACAAAATGAATGAATTTTTAACTAAAAAAATGATACATTTTTAAGCAAAAATAGAATAGTACAATTTTCAGCTAGAAAAGTGAATTTCCATTAAAAAATCAATTTTTGAAGAAATAGTTCAATTTTCAGCCAAGTTGACAAATTTTTAACCAAAAACTAGAAAAATTAAATTATTACCAGTGAAAAGATTAATTTTCAACTGATGAAATTTGATCAAAAGACATGAATTTTTTACCAAAAAAGATAAATTTTTGACTAGAAAGAGAACAGTTAAATTTTCAGTTAGAAAAATAATTTATATACCATAATAGACAACAACACAATGACAAATTCTGAATAAAAAATGCAATACTTGATATTTCAACCAAAAAATATTTCAATTTTAAACCAAAAACAGTTGCATTTTTACAACAAAAAGACAACTTTTTTAGAAGAGAGTTAAAGTTTCAACAAAAAATATAATTTTCTACCAAAAAAGATGACTTTTTTACTATAAAAGATTAATTTTTTTACCAAAAATCTAATTTTGAATAAGTGGAATTAAACCAAAAAGCGAATTTTGAACAAATAAATAGTTCAATCCTCAACTGAATGAATGAATTTTCTATCAAAAAAGATGAATCTTGAACCAAATAGTTAAATCTTCAACTAAAAAAGATATTTTTTGAACCAAAAATGGAAACGTCAAATTTTCATTTGAACAAATTAATTTTCAACAAAAAAAAAAGAAGGAATTTTCTACAAGATAGTTAAATTCTCAACTTATCAAGGATAAATTTCCAACCAAAAATTGAAATAGTGTAATTTTCAGATTAAAAAATTGGTTTCCAAGCAACAAAACAGGTGATTGATATTAATTGTTAATATTCCATGTGGAGAATTTTTTATTTTCAAATAAAATAACTATTTTATTGTTTGTATTATTCATGGTTTAGATTGTACACCCAACTACCACCTTTATGCGTGTATTTTGTTTTGCGTGTCGAAAATCATGTCCGAGTTAAGAAGTGATTCGTCTTACGGTGGAAAGTCATTGTTGTAACGTCAGTCCCACCAAAACTTCTGTTACAGGGCAGGGGGGGGCAAGGAAAGGAAACCGAGAGTCGCAATTGGTTGATTTTTCATGCTGAGAAGGTCACCAATCTTCAGCAGCGTTGTAATATATAGGAGGTCAAATGTTCCCTTCTGCCAATTTCTGGCCTACTTCGAGGCAAGGAGCCAAAAACTCTTTTTTTTTGTTCAAGTTGCACAATTAAATTAATCCCTGAAACCTGTCAAGAAGTCCTAAAAATGCCCTGATTTTTATGAGAGGAAAAAAAAGCTTTGAAACTTCCTTCGAACCATTAAAATCAATCGAGTATTCCCTCAAATTCACAAAGAATAACAATTTCAAATTCAAATCACTATAAATTAATTAGAAAAATATTCGAACAATATTATAAAATTCGGTGAAATTCTTAATTACTTAATTAATTTCATTCAAAGTACTAAAATCAATTCACAAATATGAATTGGTATGATCTACTCATCTGGCAAAGTAGACTCCAACATTTTCTATTTTCTTTCCGATTTTTAGGTTACACCGTTACAAATAATCAAACTTTAACATTTTATATTTTGTTTCCTTCCCAAATTCTGGGAGACACGACCTTCCTCTTCTCAAGGAATTTTTTTAAAATCAAATTAATGTATGTACCATATTGAATTAAATATAAATTACTTTAAATTCCTAAGATTTCAAGTCTAAATATATTGCATTTGATATTGAAACCCCAAAAGATGAATTTTCAACAAAAAAGTTGAGTTTTTAACCAAATAGTTGTCTTCTTCAACAAAAGCAAATTTTTTAAAAGTAGTTCAACTTTAAACCAACTAGTAGAATAATGCAACAGTTGATATTTCAAGCAAAAAAGATTTTGATTTCGAATAAAGATCAGTTAATTTCCAGCAAAAAAGAATAATTTCCCACAAAATCGTTGAATCTCCAACAAAAAAAGATTAATTTTTCCACCAAGAAGATTAACATGCTACCAAGAAGTTGAAATTTCTACCAAACTATTGAAATTTTAAGCAAAAAAAAACAACGAATTTACCATCAAAAACGATGAATTTTCAACAAAATATTTTATAGTTGATATTTCAACTAAAAAAAGTTTTGATTTTCAATTGAAAGCAGTTAAGTTCAACAAAAACTGACGAATTTTCAACAAAATAGTACAGCTATCACTATTTGTATTAAAAATTACTTATTCTTCTTGCTGGATATGTTGAAAGGTAATTTTTCTAGTACATAAAATACCACAGACGCGAACCATCATGTTTTCCCATCTTCAAATGTTTTGATTTTTATAAAAAGCTGCGGTCGGCTTTGCCCTCCGGTGTGGGGCAAAGACGACGAAATACAGCTTGTTAGAAATAATTAAATTATTAAATCATTGTTTTATTAATGTAACTAATACTTATAGAAATATGATATACAATAATGTAGGACTCGAAATGAAAAAAAAAATGGTTCAATTCTACATCTTATTAACTTTAAAAACATCATTGACTGTTAACTGGTCGACGTTGCCCCTCCTTACCCTATTGGTAAGTATTGGATCCAGCACTTTCTTCGCGAAAAAGTATTGGATTTCCAATATTTTTTCGCGGAAAAACTATTAGATCCAATACTTAACTATAAAACAGACTTATAGAGATAGAGGTGCTATTTAAAAAAATAATTACTCATTTGTATTCTATGGCTAATTTGAAGAGAAATGTGGAGTTTCATCTCGATTCACCTGATATTGACAATTCTGAATAAAATGTACAAAAAAGTCCTTTTTCTTACGGGAAATACGTGTTAAACTTCATAGGGCTTGCGGAACCTCTAAATATTATTTTTTAAGAACGCATTTTTTTATGGATTGGAGCGAATTTGGGGGCGATAGGAATACATTTTTTTTTTAAATTGGACCACCTTAATCAACGTGGACTTTGGCTAAATCCCCTGTCCCCCTCGTGGACAATTTTGGACGTTTGTCATACCCCCCGCTCGCTTAAAACTGTCCACATGGCATATGGATGACCCCTTATTCGCTCAAAAAATCGAACAAATTGTGATACACATGCTGCAGCAACAATTTTTCAATAATCTGATTGTTTATTTCTTTTGTACGCTTTTTTGTTCACTTAGGCCCATATGGGCGTGCGCCATCCAAAATTGAAAAAACCTAATAATATTTTTCAAATAAACTTTTTTTGTATCGAATATAATTTTTGTTTGTTGATTTAGCCAGTCAACAGCCACAAAGTAAATTTTCACTATTTTAAATTAACAATTCGATTTTTCATTACTGCCTCAGTACATAAAAAAGTGTATATCGAACAAAAAAAACTACACACTCTAAAACTTCACTATCTAATATCACTGTATAAATTTGCTAAAACAGGCCCCTCGAGCAAAAAGCTTCTCCTCTATTTCCTTGAAACCTAATTATAGTTCTTAATAAAACCTGTTTTTGCCGATTCAGATACTCAATAGCTGGAACATAAATTGTCACTTTTTTAAATTTAAAATTTGATTTTTTATCACCGTCTTAAGTTGCAAAAACGTGCGCCACGAGCAAAACAAAACTTCTCCCTAAACTTTCTCGGTACCTAAATTTGGTTGAAGTTTCGTTCGAATAACGAACAAGACATAGTTTTTATTTCAATTCTACATTCCTATATAATAATTAAAATTTGCAACACAAATATAGTATAAAAATACAAAAATTAGATTGATAAAGTCCAAAACGTAGCAGAAATCATATTTTAAATTATCAAATCAAAGAGGTTACGTTGCAGTATAGCTAATTGTTTTATGCTTCCCAATTAAAAACATAGATCACATTCGCGTATGAATATTCTTAACTCAGGATGACATAGTTAATAAATTAGTCGCTCAATAATATTTTCACAATACAAATATAAGGTACCTCATTTGAACAACATTTACTCTACTAAATCATGAAGAGACTTTCAGAAGAGACTTATTTGCATATTAATTCTTCGCAGTATTTAATTTTTTTCAGGTCCTTCCGCTAAAAATTTTGAAATGTTCTTTTTATTAGAGCCTTTTTGGCTATCCTGGGCAAAGAATCTTCCAGTGCGAATTTGGTTTATGTTTTCAAATAAGAAGCAAAACAGTTTTTCTACACTGCTTGTTAACCTCTTCGTGGTATTTAATTTTGTTCATGTCCTTCGCTCAAAATTTATGAAGATTTTTAGTAAGGTTTTAGAAGTAATCCTGGGCTAAGAATGCTCATGGGGGAATATGGTATACATATAATATATGCTTTCAAATGAGAATCAAAAGAGTTTTTCTATGCAGCTCTAAACAAAAAAGTGCAGTTCTCAATATGAAAATGTGCAGTTCTAAATTTTTACCACAACAAACTATTAGGACAATTTTTGGATAAATAAGGGAGAATACACGTTTATTTGTTTTTCGATGTATTATATTTCTGTATTCTTTATTTATTTCTGAGATATATTTTTCCTTCATAAATATTTAACAAACATGAACGCCAAATTTCAAAACTACGGCCTACATTGAGAAAAAGGGGACTTAATTTAGATCTTGTATACCCCTCTCCAAAAAGTCTCTACCTCGTTGGGCTTGGGTGGATTTTTGACAGAAACAGGGTGTTTATATATAGAACTTAGTGAATTTAGGTTATATAAATTAATGTTTTTATTTAAAGATAATTTATTATGTAATTACTATAACTAAACTTATTAACTACCTATTCCTAATTATATGTATTTATTTTTTGTAGATTAACTACATTAAATACCAAATTAATAACGAGGCATCTGGCATGGTATATAATTTATTCATTTTTTATGTAAAATTTGAGGTATTTTAATTACATATTTTACAGAAATTGAAAAATCTGAAGAAAGATTTATTGAACATCTTGACCTTAATTTGGGAATATCAAAGTATTTATTATTTCCACGAGTCTTTTTGTTTATTTTGTTTTGTTTAATTTGATTATAATATATGAGTATAATGTAAAATATAGTGAGCTGTAATTTATAAATTTTTTGTTTACTCATTGATTTTCATTTATATTTAAGTTTGGTAAAAAAGTGTATTTGTTTACATGTCTTTCTATTAGATCGTATAGTTCATCAATTCTTTGTTGGTGTTGAATTTTCATAGTAATTTCGATTCAAGTCTTTAATAGGAGAGAGTAAGAATTTTGAATGAAATTTTAGTAAAATAAGCAATATTTTAATTGCTTCGAAATTTTATTGTTTTGTTTCCGATTTAATTTTTTCTTGAGTATCAATATGTGAAATTTTCAGTCTATTTATATGTACGACTTTGGATGCTTTATCTATTTTAATTTTTACGTTTCCATTTCCTAGTATTTCTAAAACTTCATGGGGCCTGAATAATGATTGTTGAATTTGTTAATTTTTCCTCCTTCTAGTAAAAATACTCTATCTCCTACATTGAAATCTTGAGGGTTTATTTTTCTGTCGTAATATCGTTTAGATTTTTCTTTTGCTGCTATCAAATATTGTCTTGCTACATTTCGCATTTCGTGTAATCATGTTATTAATTTTATTGTATAATCGTCGTAAGTTTCGAGTTTTTAATGTGGTGGTGGTGGTCCGCTTGATGGTTGTCGTGCTATTTTTCCAAAAACTAACTCATATGGGATATATTTTGTGCCTTCATGTACACTTGTATTATAAGAGAATGTTGCAATTCTAACCATTGGTCCCATTCTGAATTTTTATCAACAAATTGTTTAAGATATTCTGCTAATGAATGATGAGACCTTTTAAGTGATCCGTTTGATTGAGGGTGAAATGCAGTTGTTTTAAATTGTCGGATTATAAATCGCTTCGCTAATCTTCTTAATAAATTACTTGGAAAATTTTGTCCTTGATCTGTTAATATTCCTTTTGGTGTGCCATAAATGCATATAAATCTTTTGATAAAAGCGTCAGCTATAGTATTACCTCGTTGATTTGGAAGGTGTATGGCTGATGAGTATTTTGTGAAATCATCCTGTATGGTTAAAATGTTCCAATTACCAGATGTTGTTTTAGGAAGTGGACCAACTATGTCCATAGAAATTTTTTCAAATGCTGTACAAGGTGTATCAGTAATAACCATCAGACTTTTCGTTCTTACGCGAACTAATTTTTTTAATTGACATTGTAGGCATAATTGTATGTATTTTTGGATATATAACTTCATGTTTTCCCAAAAATGTTTTTGTCTAATCCTGTTGTAAGTTTTTGTTACTCCTCTATGATCTCCTATTGCTGATAAGTGTGCTTCTTCAATTAGCTGATATCTTGTATCTTTAGTAGGATATTGTGTTATTCTCCAGCAAATAATAACTTTTATATTTGATTCAGAAAATGATGTTTGCAGTATGTTTAATATTTCCTCCCGTGATATGTTATTGATATATGGTGTTTTTGTTATACTGAATGACTTTAGTTTTAATTTTTCTGCTGAATTATGTAAGGAAAATATGCATAGTTTTATGTTTTTTAAAGTTACTGTAAGGTTATCTTTTATTTCTCCTTCAATAGGTAGTGCAACGTGAAATAGCTTACCTTTTTTAATTTCTTTCACGAGTCCTTTTTGAAGTTTAGTCAATTTTGGCCATTGTTGTCGTTTTTGGAGAATGTTGGACCCAAAATCACGAGGTTCTCCTTCCGTCGTTGTAAAATATACATAATTATCTTTTCTCATAGACATTTTGTCACGAAATTCGACAATATTTTTGTTTGGATTAAACGGGCCGGATAACGGGATTTCAATAGGGGGCGGTTCTGGGGGTGGACGATTATCTACTGATTCTATCACCTTTTGATTTTCAAACTCATCTTGAAGTATTTGGTTTTCCTTGTTATCATCAGCATGGTGTCCTTTGTCAGTATAATTGATTTTATTATCGTCATCATTACTTAGATTATCATTATTAATATTTTCGTCATTAAATTTATCGTTAGAATAATTTTCATTATCATACTCAAAATCACAGTATTCTTTATCATAATTATCTTCTTCAAAATTGTCTTCATTATCAAATTCTTCTTCTTCATTGTTTTCTTTTTCATATCCTTCTTCTTGATCTTCTGCTTCATTTTCTTGTTCTTCTTCTTCTGATGCACTGGTGCTTGTATAATAATTTTTATCTTCGTCTTCACTGGATTCTTGTATTTCTGTTTTATTAGTTTTTTTCATTTTACTTTTTTTAACTCTTTCTTTTAAATAATAAAAATATTCGGGATTGGAATCTGAGTCTTCAATTGTTTCAGGATTTCTTTTTTTTCTAGGTCTACCTCTTTTTTTAATTATAGGAGTAGGGATAACTTCTTGTTTTTTGAGCATAGCGTTGCGTTGTCTACCTCGCTTTTTAATTTCTAAATATTCTGACTCGAAATTATCCTTTTCGTTTTGTAGACTTCCTCTCTTTTTGTTTTCAAGAGCAGGTATTATTTTATGTGATTCAAGTATAGCCTTGAGTAGTCTACCTCACTTTCTAATTTACAAATTTGTATTTTTAAACTCTTCTTTTGATTTCTCTTCCTGAAAATTTTCAGCAATGTTTTTATTTTCTTCTTCATAATTTTCATGTATTTCTGGATTCTTTTTCCTGAATTATTTCTTGTTAACTTAGTATTCCATTTTGATTCTTCATGTTTATTTGAATTAATAATTTCATTCATTTCCTCATTAGTATTTAATTTATTTAAAAGATTGGTAATTATTGAACTCATTTCTTTTAATATTCTTACGTATGTATTTTGAATGCTTTCTTTAAAATCGCTTAATAGATGCTCATAGGCAGGATCATAATTTTTCTTCTTTGATGATTGTCTTGATTTTTTCTTATTTTTCTTAGTAATATTTATTTTAGTTTCAGTAATTTCTCTCTTTAATTTTTTATTATTTAATACATCTTCTCGATTTCGTATTTCTTGATTTGTTAATTCTTCTGGATTTTTCATTTCTTGATTTAATATTTCTTCTTGACTTCGCATTTCTTGTTTTAATAATTCATTAGTATTTCTAATTTCTTGATCTAATATTTCTTCTTGATTTCGTATTTCTTCATTTAATAATTCTTCAGGATTTCGTATTTGTTGATATAATACTTCTTTAGTGTTTCTTATTTCTTGATTTAATATTTCTTCTTGACTTCGTATTTCTTCATTTAATAATTCTTCAGGATTTCGTATTTCTTGATTTAATAATTCTTTAGTGTTTCTTATCTCTTGATTTAATATTTCTTCAGATGGATGCAGAAAGCTGTCATTCTTGGGTCGCTTCGTGTCCTCAAAACACACGAAAGTTTCGCCGACCTGTCGTTCTGATTTCGTCGTGTCCTGTGACCACCCATCTCACGGTTGTGAGACGTGGCCATGAATAGGATTTACTGCGGTCCTACTGGGAGCCGATGTCATTTTTTAGATGACAGTTGCTCCCATTGGGACCTGCGGTGGTTGTTAACCTTTAGTTTTTAATTATATGTTCTCAAGAACGGCTTTGGCCGAGTTTAATGCCCCAAAAATATGTAGTGGGCCTCAGCGGAACAATGGTAGAAACTAATTATGGCAATTACTCTACAAAAAAAAAAACAGTAAAAAATTATTTTTTTAACTTGTTTGTATTTTTCTATGGTCTATACTTGAGATATTACCACCATATTTTGTTAGAAAACCTAGAATTACCTGACGCAACATGTTTCATTGCAAAATCGATCGTTAGGATAGCTCATAAATTTTAAAAACTATTGAGTTTGAGCTTACTATTGCCAGATTTACTAATGAAGGTCTGAAATCAGTGTAAGACCTATCTGGCAATGATTTTTAGTGGGTGCGAATAAATACATTTTTTTATAATGATATGAACAAAGTAATGAACAAAAGTCATTTTTGCTGTTTGGTAACGCTCAACTCATTAAAAGACATAGTTATGCAGTCTTTTCTTTTTCTTTTTTTGTTAATATTTAATTATTATACTAGTATTATGTATTATTATGTTATTATAATTTTTTTTCTTTTCTGCTTATAATTGTAAAGGAAAAAGTGAGATGAAACATTTTTCTAAAGTAATTATTTAAGGAGTTTATTATCATTATAAAGTACCTTTTTATAATTCTTTAGAACGAAAAATAATTTTTTGGTGAAATTTTGACATTCGACTCTTTAAATAACTTTTTCATGTAAAATGATCGCACTTTTTTGATATTTTTGAATTCATAAAAACATTTTTTTTTAAATTTGACCCCAACGCTACCGTCCCAACAAGAAAACTAGTAACTACATATTATATCAAAAATGAGTTGCGAAAAGTTTATCGTATTTCTGATATTGTTTACTGTCGTTCTGTAAAGAAATTGAATCATTTTTGCCCGTATTGTTAATAATTTTGCAAAAATAATTTGCCGTATTTACACCAGACATAACTCGATGTCGTAACTGCATAAATATGTGCAATATGTGCGTATGTATATTCATTTGGTGAATTATAGTTATAGAAAATATCAATCCCAGTTTTAAATCCGGGGTTTTCCTAAGTTCAGCACTCGTGTTTATAGGTTGTGTCTCACGTGATTTCGTCATTTAAGGGTCCTTTCTAACCCTAGATTACAGCCTTTATTACTTTTACGTATATCATACGATGCCTTTCAAATATGTGTTTAATTATACCACTTTACAGAAATGTGGTTGCATTGTTTAATTTTCTCAATTTTTCTTTCTATTTTTTGTAACCCTGCCGATGGAGTTGAATTCAAAAATGTTGTTTGTTTGCCGTATCTCATTCCATTTACTTTCGCAGTGGTAATTTCAAAATTTTACCATTTTTAATTTTTAATCCCTTTCAGCTGGTCCACTCGGTAGCCTAGTCGCAGGTATAAAGGGAACTTCTGCAGGCATTTAAATCAGGAATCTGAGTAGCTTTAAACGAGCAGCACTGAAACGGCACTGGGCAGTGCCGTTCAATCGGCAGAGAATTACGACAACTTTTGCTGTCATCGCAACAAGTCCACTTGTAGCAACTACAATTTCACCACAAATAAAAGAAAAAAATGAATACTTTCTCTCGTTTTCTTAAAATTTAGCATTTTGTTAGTTTGTATGCTATATGCAAAAATAAACTTGGTCTTTTTTCGCCGAATGTGCTGCAATGTAGTTACTACTTTTCTTGTTGGGGCGACAGAACGGAACCCAGAAATATTTTTCGATTCACGACTCCAGAACTTTTTTCCCCAAGCGTTTTGGATATTTAAAAAAAAGTAATTTTGTGACCACTCCTACTAGATAGGGCATAAAATTGCATAAAAAAGAAATCAAATTGGAATTAAAGAAATAGTACAAAGAACGTTAGCTGGAAGAAACGAAGGTAACTAACATTTCACAGTTACGTAATCCAGAGTGATTTTCATGATGCAAGATATGGAGCTCTTTGTAATATTTATTAAATTGAATTTTTTTACTCCAGACAATATGAAGTTTGTTTTGTGAATTCAAATTTTTCTGCGGCGATTCGTATCTAATTTCATACCATTCTAGTGCGCTCTCTAGAAATTGACAATAATTATTAGTTATTCAAACAACTTTCATTTAAAAAATGCTTAATTAGTCCATTTTTCAATAAATAGGCTCAATTTTTATTTGCCGTATCAACTAAAAATGTCCTTCGAATGACTTTTTGCTATGATACTTTTTAAATTGGCAACAACTGTCGAAAAGACATGTTTAGTTGATTCCGTAAACAAAAAATGAGGCCATTCATTGAAAAATATTCAAACTGTAAATTTGTGTATAAAAATGGTTTAAATAATGACCAAATCGCGTCTAATTTTAATTAGTCGTAGTCGAACATCAATTTCTCACATCTCATACAAAAACTAATGTTTTTAATGATTAAACCTTGCGAATCTCCGAAAATGCCTCTTGTTCATTACTTTGTGTACATCATTATAAAAAAAATTATTCTTAATCTCACTCACTGGAAATTATTGCTTGATAATTCTTGTACTAATATAAGACCTTTTTTAATAAATATGAAATTATAGGCTAAATATTGATTTTTCCAGAGCTACCCTTTTATCTCGCTGTAAAGTGCCCAGCAAACTATCGAGTCGCATAACATATTTTTCATTACACCTTCATCATAAGTGCGATTTTAGCGCCTCCAAATGATCCCTAAAATAGTATTTATGAACGATTTACCTAGGTATAGCGCTTCCTCGTATTACAGTTTCACGCGAGGCAAAAGAGCCACTTAGGTTCCTTGTATCACAAATTTTCCATATTCCACAAAACCCCCATTTCTTCTGTAATTTCTTTTAGATATAATCCTACTTATCCTGCGAAAGTTTCATAACCATTTAAATAAAATTGTAACCTGCAGACGACTTTTTGCTAAGCGTTTTTTTTTTATTTGATTATAGCGCATTTCTTCAATTTTCCATTAACTTTTTCCAAAATTATAGAATTCTTGTACTTTGTTGAGTTTTACTTCTCTATTTAGTTTTTTTGAAATATCTCATAAATTTTCCGAGGTATAGCGCATTTTTCTTATTCGCATTTGGTCGTTCATGGATATTTTATTTCATTTGAAATCTTTTTCTACATTTTTTTGTGCTAGACGGCGATTCGCTATTTTATATATAATTAAAAACTAAAGGTTATCAACCACCGCAGGGTCCCACTGGGAGCATATGTCATCTAAAAAAAATGACATCGGCTCCCAGTAGGACCGTGGCAAATCCCATTTATGGCCACGTCTCACAACCGTGAGATGGGTGGTCACGTCACACGACGAAATCACAACGACAGGTCGGCGAAACTCTGGTGTGTTTTGAGGACACGAAGCGACCCAACAATGACGGCTTTCTGCATCCACCTCGCAAGTGCCGTGGCATATTTTTGGCACGCGGGAATGGCTTTAAGGTTACGAACCAATGATAGTTTCGCACCTCCGCATTTGTTGACCTAGAAAAAGCATTTGACAAGGTAAATAGAAGTAAACTTTGGGAAGTCCTTAAAGAGTACGGATTCCATGGATGGCTCCTACAAGCAATACAAACTATATATGCAGGCAGTAAAGCGAGTGTAAGGGTTAATGGGAAACTAAGTGACTGTTTCGATATTGTGCAGGTCGTGAAACAAGGATGCGTTATGTCCTCATGGCTATTTATCATATTTATTTTTTCTAGACGTTGTGAGTTCTTCAATAAATGAAGAAATAAAATAATTTGTTTAAATGACTTTGCAATTATTTAGTTAATGCATATTTGTTCAAGTATACATTTTACCTAAAAAAAATGGAGAAACATTTTATCTCACAAAATTTTTGACAGATTTTAATATTTTTAAGTACTAATTTGTTTTCTAAGAATACACGTAAATGTCGAAACAAATTAAAATTCTTTAAACATTTTTTTATCTAAGTAATTTTGGTGTTTTTTTATTGGTAAAGAGGACAGAATGTGTTTTTTCAATATTTTTCCACAGATATAATTGGTATGGGTCTTCTGTTTATTCCACACAAACGCTCTTAATTAATTTGTTGGACAATTTTATATTATTCAAACATTCAAAATTATTCTTATAATACGAAGTGGTAGTGAAAACCCCCCTACATTAGATAATGATCCCGCGGTAGATAATCATTAATTATAAGCACAAATATAAGTTAAATAATTCATTCGTACTTTAATGTTATACCACGTAAAATGTCCTTACTATTAATTAGCTTATAATGAATATTTTACATGCATTAGTATTTCAAATTAATGATTATCTAGTGTGAGATCACTATTACTGTAGGATGTTCTTCCATAAAAAAATATTTCATTTTTTTGAAAAAGGACAAAAATTAAATATTCAAACAAAATAAAATTTTCTAGAGAATGTTGATATACGTTCTCAGCATGAAATTTAATGTACGTGAGCGAAAAAAAACTTTCGATACATGCGCGATAAAATCCAGTCAGACTTCCATTGTTTTCTATTTTTCATTTGTATATAGCATGTAAAATTGTCTCGGATCAATTTTTAACCTTCGCAAATTGTACATAAAAAAGAAATGATCAATGAGTTATTATATGCAATAATTTATAAACAAGAGCGTTATAAATTACAATTTTAAATGAATGTGGATCATTATGAATAAAGACATTCAAAATTGTTGGACAAAATCGTATATAAATTTCGGATTTTCGATATGACACAAATAAAAAATTTTTAATTTATAGCGCAATCAAAATTTGTCAGATTCAAAATAAAGCTTAGAAAGTTGTACACTACTAATAAGTGCACCATTTTTGTGAAAGCCAGTAAAATTTAACATTTTTTATTTTAGAATTGCAGACTTAAATAATAATAATTTAAGCACTATACATCATGAGGGTGGTCCATATCTGTAAAAATTCGACTTCCGATTTTTAGTGATCGACCCCCCCCCCCCTATATTTATTCGTTTTCCGGAAAAAGACATTTCATTTTTTTTTCAAATTGGTCAGCATTAACCCGTGCCCCCCGGGCTTTTAAAATTTACATGTTGTTTTAAGTGGGATGAGCACGGTTTTCGAAAAAGTAAAAAAAAGTGCTTGTTATTGGTTTTTTAAAAATTAAAGTTCAGTAAACTCTTGAGGAATGCAAAATAGCAGTTTTGTGTAAAATTCATGGTAAGCATGGTACCTTTTGGCATTTTTTCATACTGTTCAATTTGTATTCAATAATAGAGAATTTGAATAATTTTTTCCTAGTTTTCAATTTTAAAAATATGGAGAAAAATGCATTCTTCTAATTTTATTCATGAAACATTCGTTTTAGATGAAATATAAATATTTTTAATTAAATTTCTTAAGTTTAAAATCTATTTGACTATATATATTCAAAAAGAGAATTAGCCTTATATTAAAAAAAATTCTGAGTCTTACATTCATACTTTGGATGGGCGGGCCGCTTTTGGCTTAACTCAGGACCACCAAAAATTACATCTTAACCGATGGGCCTAATTCAGGGAATATTTCATTTTAAAATTATGTACTGGGGACCCAAACTTGTTAACAATAAAGTTTCCAGAAGAAAAAGAGGTACCAGGTATAAGAATTTACGAACCAGCGGCGTTACTTGTAAATAGCATATTACGACGAGTGAATTGAATGGCAGACAATGCCATTAGACAATACTGCTTACTGGGTTGAACTGAGGCTACGTGAAGCTTTGATCGTCTAGACGCCAGCCATATTTCGTTCGGATCGACGAGGTTCAGTTTTCTCTTTTGTTTCTTATATAAAATGATTTCCTGAATTCAAAAATCTTGGGCACGTCTCGTAAAATTTAACATTTAACATTTGAAATTTTTGAAAAATTGTTTGCTCCTCTTGTCAGACAAGCTCATCAAAAACAAAAGTTATGCCAGCATGTTCAATAATAAACACTGATTCCTCAGAGTTAATAATTTTCAAGGAAACCGGGTTTCGTCATGTTATCGCGTGACAACAAATTGTCATTTTTCATGGAGCAAATTAGTGGTAGAAAAAATATTCTGGCAAGAAACTATCGTCAAGTACGTGAGAAACACAAATGCACAGTATCCACGCATTAGGGATCAGTTTCAGGTCTATTGTTATCCTTTTCAACAAATAGATACTAATAAATCTTTAACGATTGACTGTACAAAAAATTAAATGGTATGACACTTGAAACGTAAAAAAGTGTACAGGTGGATGTATTAAAATTTGGCAATTGTGTACCATACCATTATTTTAGTACCATTTCAAGGAATAGGCATACCAATTTTGAGACCTTTATGGCTTTTTACGAAACTTTGAACATCAATTCAAGGCAAAAGACTTCAGAAGTCTTCCCTGCTTACATAAATTTAAACAATTTATTGATAATTTCACGTCCACTTGAATTTTTCACGTACTAATCGATAAATTCTTGTGAGAATCTTTTCTCTAAAACTAATTCGTTCCATCAAAAATGACTATGTGTTGCAACGCGATACTTGAAAAATTTTAACTTTAGGGAATGACTGGTGATTTGAAAAAATGTTTCTCTCAGATGGATCTTTTAAATGAGTCTTACTTTTTCCATTTGTGAAATACTTTCTAGATTATTGACGAACAGATCATTTTCCACCTATTTTACACGTTATTTCATTTTGCGCAGTAAATATTCGTAGAAATAAAAAAATGCTGCACCAACTGTTGTTTCCTTTGAGCTTCCCTAACAAGAGGAAGAATAAAATTATGAAAAAAACAATATTCTGAAAAATTTTGCTCCTTACATGTTCAATTTTACATTTATAACAAAATAATTAATTGCGGATATGTCGAGAACGGCACATTTGCCAGAGAAGTGATTAAGATTTTTTTCATTCCGAAGATCATTTTACATCAAGACAAAATAACTAAATCTCGCCGATCCCATAATGGAAATGCGGCTGGCGTCCGGACTATGAAGCCTTTCAGCGATTTGGAAACTTTTTAGAAACGATAAACGAATAGGTACATAAAAATTAGAAAAAAAATCTGCCCGCTGCGCGGGCACATTCTCATCGCGCGCTACGCGCTCGGTCATTGTATTCCCCCCACTTTTAAAATTAAAGGTCAAAGCATCAACAACTATAATTTGGTGATTATGAATTATCTTTTGTTAAAGCTCTTTACTTACGGTACTTAGTAAGCTGATACCTCTGTAATTATTGCAGTTGTTTTTATCTCCCTTTCTTTTGTATATGGATACGATAATCGCGTTTCTCCAATCGTCTGGGACTTGTCTCATCTCGTTACATAAATTTATCAATTCGCACAACCTGTGAGGTATGTACTCGCCACCGCAGTTCTGTTGCCCTATACCTCACCTCCTAATAATTGTTTAAAAGAGTCTTATGACAAATTAACTGTGTTCGGTAGTTCTCAATTTCAGGAATTGAAATATTTGTGGGAATTTAACAATTCGTTTATTTTATAATTCGGTAATTGTATAATTCGGAAATTTTATAATATATTCTCGAAGTCAGTCAATTTTAGTTTCGGATATTTTTAAATTCGGGATTTTATTTTTGGTCAATTAACAATCCTGTCGTTATTTGACATTTTGGAAACTTTATAATTCAGTAATTTATATTTTTGACAATTTTTTTCATTAATTCGCGTATTCGTTATTTATTTTTATATGTCCCGAATATCTATGCAATTTTTTTGTTGAATTAGGTCAATTATGCCGCTTTTTCCTATATAAAACAAAATAATAAGTAAGTACATAAGTTTCATTTACTACCTGACTCTACACTATGAAGAAAAAATGATTTTGAACTGTTTTTTTTCTATTTATTTTGTAATTTTTATGCATTTTTCCTATGGTATTGCATGGTTTTGTAGAACAAAGCTACTACCCTCGCCACCGCAAGGCCGTTTTCAACTCTCGTGATACATTTTTTACATTGAGCAGTACAGTGGAAGCACCCCCCTGGCATTACCATTAACTTTGAAAACTTTATATTGCGTCGAGCGAATCTTCCATTCTTTCGTCGTCAAAACTGTTTCCAGCCCAATTTTACTTTTACAACGTCAATGTTCAAGATTTTAGTAGGTAACACTATCTCTATAATATAATGGATTTATTTTCGCAAAATAGAATTAAAATTGTTAAGTAATAGCGATGTTATAAGACTTATAAGCAAAGTCCTTTGACCCACCGGTCAGCGCTGCCCCTCCTTACCCTACTGCTAGCGATGTATCCACAGCAAGTAATAATATTGTTGCATGTATTCGCACCTTCTGTACTAAACGCATTGTTACTTAAACATGCAATTCAAAAAAAAGCAAAGTACGTAACAAATAATTTCATTATTAGACAAAATAGAGAAAGTTTAGCAGTGCTAACTGAAATAAACATGTTAGAAAGCAGATTAATTAATTGTACGCATTGTTTCTTATGCTCCACCTTGTTGAATACAAGTTTTTATTGACACTCAAATTTCATTTCCATCTAAATATTTTTCGTAAACTAAATTCTGTCGACTACTGGATATTGAAAAAAGTATAAGGAAAAACAATTTTCTAAGAAGCTATCCTTCTCTACACGTATGATAAACCGATGCACAATTTGAATAGACAACCAAAGTTACAATGTCGGTAGAACAACTTGTGAGTTGCGCCGACAAATGAAGAGATAAATCAGATTTATGGTCGACTTGTAAATCTCCAAAGCAACAAAACATTCTCGTCGTATACCTAATTTGTCCGTGTACCGAATTATTGTAGTTCTTATCTAATTACTCCTTGTGCATGCAACGCCCTTTCCTCTTTCATTGCAAAATATTGGCACCAAAAAAACTGAATTCCAAGTTGCCTTCCGATTTCAATGAATTTTCACTGACCAAAAGAAAATTGCATTTCCGCCCACGTTTCGAGTGACATTTGCGAAAGTACATCCGGCTATAATCTTCTAGATTCGAAACTCACAGCGTGTCACCTTCGATTATAACTTTTGAATTAATTCGTATAATAAATTACTCACTGCGGCATTGTTTCCAATACCAAAGTTCATACTGCACAATATTTTTTACTTTGTAGTTGATTTCGGTCTGTCTATATATCCCTGTGTAGTTGCACGCCCACTATTCAAAATTCGAAATATTTTTGTAGACTTCTGAGTCCCTTTTCAATAGTTCTAGAGTTTCTGAGTTAGATTTCAGCAGTTCTGGCTTTTAGTGGATCAAGAACTTAATTTTTGAAAATAAGAGGGGCTAACTTTCGACTCTCCTTCACTTTTGCAAAAGTGCATTTTTTTAAAGTTCTGAGTTCTGAGAGGCGGTTATGTAATTTTTATTTCACTTTCATTAAACTTTCATTTTACTTTCACGTGCATTTGAAATTGACCTCACTTTAGTTTTTTGGTAAAGAAAATTCACATCCTCTGTGAATTTTGACAAAAAACTTAAGTTAGGTGAATTTGAAATTCGCGTGAAAGTGAAATAAAAGTGAAATGAAATTACATAATTGCCCACCTGAGTAGGTTTAGAATAGTTCTAGAGTTTCTGATTCTTTTCGCAAATAATTCCAGCATATATTTCAAAACAAAAATATGAAGAAAAAAAACATCCTTGACTTTTCAGAATTTCAACTTTTTATGCATAATCGTTGGCATTGTCCTTGAGTTTGAAAAGAATTCTAGAGTAGAGTGGTTCAAAAAAACATTGAAAAATAAATTCGTACTGGAGGGTAATCCCTCGAATTCAGTTCCAAATCCCGAGAAAGAAATTCCATATTATGGTTCTTTCTAAATTTTGATTTTAACAGATTTCTCATATAAAGTACATGGGAAAAAATTATTTTTTGGGGTTTTTAGAATACTACTCTCTTCTCGTTTTTTTGCAAAAAATTATTATTTGAGATCCAGTGTAATATTTATCATTATTTTTAAATAATTTTTTTCTTCTCAAAAAGCCAACTATTTTCTTACTTTATCGATGCCTCAACTTTATTGTTTCAGAAACCTTCATTTGTTTAAAAAATGAAATTATATTATAGAATATTTTTTCCAGGCAATTTGGGAATTTTATCTCATGTTTGTTATTAATATTACAGGTAATTTTCAAAAACAATACTTTTTTCAAAAATATTAATTGTTTAAAAAATTAAGCATTAATTACGTCCTGTATTTTACCCTGTTTTCCTAAGAGATGTCTAGTATTTTCTTATAAATTTTTAGTTTAAAAATTTTTTATTTCTTATGTTGCATATCCTTATACCTTAGCTTTATTATTTAACAAATTGTTTTTGTTTAAAGGATTCTTTCAGGAAATTCTGAATCTTTTATTCTTCAATATAACGAATATTGCTGATGATATAAAGCTGATGTATCGAAAACGTAAAATAATATATAAAAAGACAATCAAGATTGTGATTCTGTTAGAAGAAAAACGATTTTTCAAGAAAAACGATTATTTAAACAAAATCTAACGTGTTAAAATAAATAAGCATTACTTTCAAATACTGATAAACATCCAACTTAGTCAAAAGTAATCATTTTTGGCAATAAAACCAAGAATTAAGTGCTCAAAGGTATATATTTTGTGCAGAAGTGACATTTTTGGGTTTGCGGGTACAGTTCGGGGCACCGTTTGCGTGTGTCAGGGGAGAATTCCCATAAGATTGGAAAATCCTCTACAAGTGCTCAAATCTTCCCCATAATTATTATTATCATTATTATATCATGAAGCCGTTTCCCTTTCGGGGTAGGCGTGAATTGCTCGGTGGTAAAGTAGTCATGTGTGGAGGGGTATATAGGTGAAGGATAGATAGGTATATAGGTTTAAGGTATAGATATTTTAGATTGATCTAGAATTCTCGTGTTATAACAATTGTGACTAACAGTCACTCTCACTATAATTTAAAGCATATTCATCCGAAAAGAAATATTTTTCAACAAAAGTTGCACTATGTGGCTGTTTGTTAATGTCATATGTTTAGAACAATTAAAACAGACAATAATCAAATTATTTGCATTCTGGGAATACTCTTGCATCGATTTAGGATGATTTTCATTACACGCAAACCGCTGTTGAAGAGTAAATAATGATTTTGTGAAAAATCTAGATTTTCTTATACTTCAAGTTAACATATAATAAATAAACAAATGAAAATGCAACAATCTCTGACTAAGATGCTCTTGGAAATTTAGAGCCCTTCAATTAAAAAAAAAAAAACTAATTGCGGATTGGGGCAAGATTGAAGGCTGTAGAACTTTTGGACGAAAAAAATGCATTTCTTCCCCTACCGCGGTGCTTCTTATCATACTAGCATGTGCACTTCAACATTTCTATTATAACTGCAAATATTATCCGATTTTCATGAATCTTTCTTTCACTTTCTTGAAATTACATGAAGAAACTATTTCTGCTAATTAAAATTGAATCACGCGATGCTTTTATAATTTCAGTATTTTTAACCGGCCTGCATCTCATAACAACGAAAGGGTGATTTGTTTCGGATAATTTTACACGCTCCCGAGTCTCCACTCGCGCTCCGGGGAGTCTGCCTCCTAAATTTGAGGATGGTGGAGTGGCTAGATCTTGAAAATGCACACTCAGCTAGTACTGAGAAGCTCTGCAGTTTTTTCTATTGTTCTTTTCTTTTTATTATTAACGTAAAATAGAAACATTTTTCGAAAAACCGAGACCTAGCAACAAAAGAGACCCATGTGTAGATGAGGTATGCGAAAAATCAGACAAAAATATTCTACCGTGCGGCCGGAAACTGCTAATCCATTTTATAATGCTGATAAATCCCCTGAAGTGGAAGAGACTGAATGGGAAGTCTGGAGCGGACTATTATATTGCCTGGGTCAGTTACACTCGCCGTGCCCAAGCGACATAAAAAAACCCAGGAAAAATTATTGCTGATAGACAATTATTTAATAATTTTGGAACTTTATTCTTTATGGCCTTGTTTTACTTGAATTGTGTACTTATCTGAAGCTTTAGCTGAGCTTTCTATCACAATTTGGAGCTGAGATAAGGTCCTCCTCTATAAATAACTTTGTAAGCTACAATTATTTAGATTTTTCAATTTTTATGACACCCGCATTTACAGAAAATGCCAAAGAATTCGCCTGATTTTTTTCGCCTCGTTTCTGTTGATTTTTCAACAAAATATAACGAGTCAAAGTTCACTGTCGTGAAATTGACGTTTTGACCGTGTTTTTGTACCTTCGCCCAACTGGAACTTTATAATTAATGTATGACGGTTTCATGCATAGAGAATTTGTTCGCCGTTAACTCCTACCCGCACGTATGTAGCTTCACGATTTGAGGACCGGTCCACAATGAGAGTCGTAAGCGTCGACGTTCGAACGTATATGCGTATTTCACGTCATACGCATGTTGTTACCAACGGTCGCAGGGATAAAACTAAATATGCGAAACGGCAAAACTGCTCGGATAGTTGGCAACAACGTGCGTATGACGTCCAATACGCATATTATATACGTTCGAACGTCGGCGTTTACGTCTCTCATGTAACCGGCCATTGAGAGAGCCACCCAAGTGACACAGACTTGATGATGTATCGTATCTGATCAGGAAAAACGGTGTATCTGTGTTCGGAAGGCTCCTACAAAATATGCATTTCACGAGGTGGCGCGGCGTCATACGTCGTACAGTACATTACATAATATAATTCTTGCGCTTTATTTTAACTTCAGTTTTTAATTTTTGCATTCCATATAATCTGAAATAGTAATCCAAAGACAAATAATTTTCAAATTATCTGTCTTGTTTAAATTCGAAATTAATAGTGAACACATGTAAAAATTTGAAGGCTGAACCAATTTTGAACTAAAATTAATTTAGAAATTCAAATAAGAAATATTGAACATTTACGTGAAAACTGTAAAAGTTTCTCCCAAAATTTTAACATCTTTTAAACGTACTGTTGTTTACTTTTGAAATGTAAGGGGATTAATTTTTAGGCACATGAATATTATCCGTAATTTTCATATTTCCGACATTCGTATGGCCAAAAATCTGCCCGCCGCGCGGGCGAATTCTCATTGCGCGCTGCGCGCGCGGCTCGCAAGTTTGAGCGCCCTCAGGGCGAGCAGCCGTCGGTTCTCGCGCTCGGTTATTCATTCTTAGCCCTTGGAATGCTTGAATGAAACTTGATCAAAAACATCTCTTTCAGATCCCAGTATTTGTATAATCTTAATATTCTGCATTTTTTACGTAATTAAGTGTGTATAGCTAAAGATTAAATTGCTCAAAGCTCTGTAGTCTTTGAGGTACACATTCTTATCGTGACACTTGAGAGGCTGATGGCAAAAGCAGATCAGAAAAGTCATCGGAGCAAAAACGAGTGAAGAACAATGCGGGCCAAAAAGACTTTTAAA
Source organism: Andricus grossulariae (assembly GCA_011634705.1). Classification (NCBI taxonomy): domain Eukaryota; kingdom Metazoa; phylum Arthropoda; class Insecta; order Hymenoptera; family Cynipidae; genus Andricus; species Andricus grossulariae. The sequence continues at coordinate 2,339,377 of JAABKJ010075445.1, forward strand.
AAAACAAGAATAACGAGGATTGTATCGTATATTATAACATAAAAGTATCATACAATGATGGAATATAATATAATCTACCGTTGTACACGGAGAAAATTTGTTCATTAAAATTTACCCAATTAGTTAGGTAAATGGAGGACATTACTGCATTTATATAAAGTCTACACTTATTTCAGGATTTAATAAAAAACAGAACTATGAATAATACAAAACAGTCATGTAAAATCTCAAGTCCAAAAGTGAAATTTCTGACATGTAATAATTGATATAAGTGTTGTATTATTTTCATACCAGTATATTATAAAATAACGCAAAGTATGGTAAATTTTTATCAAATAAATGATATAAAGTTTTCTTCTGTGTGATATTAACGATTCACTTAAAAGAAAGTATAGATTGCAGAATTTTCCAAGAGATTTTCACTTTCATTAGGAGAGGAATTACACAACAGTAAGGTAAAATGAGAGTCGTTAGGGACGTCAACATGCTCAGGACCGAAGTTTAAAGCCAAGTCCCCCGCAGACACTTTACCATTTTTAAGTTTCGGTTTATATGGTAAAATTTGAGAAAATATTCAAATATATAGACTATCCTTCTCTCTCGGTAGATAATACTTATTAAGTCACTAAATAAAAGTAGAATGTACTCAAAAGTTGACGTATAAAGGTGCGGGTGATGAAAAAACATTAGACGACACTGGACAACTGACTTCGAACTTCGAGGCGCGAGATCCCCGAAGACTTATGTTTGAAAACAAGGTTTCATTTATAACGAAGAAATATAAATTTTTTTACCTAAATAATTGAATTTCTCATTGAAGAGCAAATGCTTTCAACAAAATAAGTGAAGTTTCATCTTGAAAAGACCAATTTTCTCGTAAAAATGAAGTAGCTACCTTTTTCGATGTAAACATTATTTTTCTTAAAAAAAAAAAAAAAAAAAAAAAAACATTTTCGGTAAAATTTGTTTAATATTTAACAAAAGAAATGAACTTTCAACTGAAATAATGCATCTTCAGAAGAAAAAAAAATTTCACCAATTAGGTAAATTTTCAACCAAAATGATGAATTTTTTATTAAAAAAAAGGCAAATTTTCAACTAAAAACATACATTTCAATCAAAGAATAGAATAGTTTAATTAACAGTTAGATAAATAAGTTTCTGAACCTGTTTGGCTGATAATTCATTTTTCTTGGTTGAAAATTAAGTTTTTATTGAACATTTATCTTTCCGAGATTAAAAGTCAAATTTTGTCAAAAATATTTGACTTTTTAACTTAAAACTTCAACTTTTTGGATGCAAATTTAATTGAATTTAATAACACAGAAACACACAAAAGAAGTGTGCGGAGCCAAAAAAGCGTCCTATATAGAATTGTGGTATAGGTCTATCATAGTAAAGATCTGCATTGATTAAAATTGTCTGCTTACCAGTTCTTTTTTTATTTGAGTTAGAATTTTTTGTTTATGTCAAATTATCCCAAGTAGGCCACCATAAATCGAAAGTAGTTTTTTTCGCTGTAAAATAATTTTTTTATAGCCCTTATGTTCGGAAAGGTTCCTCCAGATTTTTGTTGCAAAGCATTTTTTTTGCAAAATATATTCACAATGAAAATTTAGTGTTACAACATGAATTTGAAGATTCGTACCTTCAAATCTTTGCTTAAGAACGTACATTCCAGACATTCAATCTATTTAAAAGAATAGTGATTTTTCTCTTGAAACACTCATTTGATTGCAGGCAATTTTCATATTAGTGGTTTCATATGAAGAATGTGAAGTATTAACCCTGCACGGTCGTACATGGGAAGATTTCGACCCAACCGAAAATTCACTTTGAAATGTCTAGCAAACCGAAAAGGGACAGGGTGCGCAACCCCTCATAAAGAAACTTAGAACAGACACGGACCTGCACACGCAATCGGGCCGCCCTCGGCTTGTCATGAACTTTTTAGCGGAACGAAAACGACCCAGTGCGACCGGCGTGTGGGGAAAAGTTGGGATTTGAAAGTTTTGTTTTTCTCGATTTATTTATTTCTTTTTCAGTCTTTTAGTGTTAGTTTTCATTTAAAAACACTTTCATGTATAAAAATAATATTACTTTTGCAGTAAAAATCGTCGTCGATATTATTTTTCAACTTACCTTCATCGAAAGATCGATTTTCAATGCCTGTGAAGCGAAGCGAAAGTGGCTGAATGCAGCCGAGTTTCCTTTTCCTCCCTAGGCTCGTGATTGGCCGAAAACAGAATATATCTATTGTGACGCGATCGTTCCCTCTCTCTTTCCATCTCCCTCATAATCGCACGAGCGCTGCAGCCAACTTCAAGTGACTACTCTAACCTCTTGTCTACTGCCAAATATTATAGTCGATGATTCTGAACCAAATGAATTCGGTTCGCAAACAAAGGAAAATCGATCTCCGATAAAAGTATGATGAAAAATAGCGTGCACAACTCGGGTCAAAAGGCTATATGATTGCAACAAGTGTGAATGCTGCCCTTGCTTCGCTTGGGCAGCAAACTTCACACTCGTTGCAATCATAGCCTTTCAACCCTAGTTGTGCAATACGCTATTTCATAAAAATCCTCCATTTCCCTCTCCTTGAAATTGTGCATTTTCAAACGCTTCAATATAATTATACTTTTTGTAGTAGGAACGAATTCAAAAGAATTCAGAAGATTTCTAGGAATTTAAAAGAATTCTAGGAATTCAAAAGAATTCTAGGAATTCGAAAGAATTCTAGGAATTCAAAAGAATTCTAGGAATTCCAAAGAATACTAGGAATTCAAAAGAATTCTAGGAATTCAAAAGAATTCTGTGAATTCAAGAGAGTTCTAGGAATTCAAAGAAATTAATTTGTAATTTTAGGTCGTTTATTGTAATCGTAAGTGAGGTAAGTGTACCAGTAATCGTTAAGGTCCCAATAATCGTGTAATTTGGTTAATTTATTGTTAAAAAATATGATAAAAGTAACATTTGGAAGAAAAAAATAACATTTTTTTGTAGCATTTTATAGTATGCAATGGAATTTCAATTAATTCAAAGTAGACAAAAAAAAGAAAATTGGTGTCCTCATTACTGGTACTAAGATTATGATTACTGGACTGTTTACCCAATTAGGGGTCGTACACATAATACGTCACACGTTTTTCTTTTGTTTATGTCGTTGTGTCCTTTTGGCTTCGAGGCAATTTTATTCTCGTCTTTATTAAAAGAAAGGAAAAACCTGTGACGTAACATGTGCACGATCCCTTATTACATTTTTCAATGCAAAGAATTCAAAAAATTCAAAGGATTCAAAAGATTTCAAGAAATTCAAAAGAATTAGAATAATTCAAAAGAATTCGAAGAATTCAAGGAATTCAAAATAATTCGAAGAACTCGAAGAATTCAAACGAATTCTACGAATTAAAATGATCCAAACGAATTCGAAGAATTCAAAAGAATTCAAGGAACTCAAAAGAATTCAAGAAATTTAAAAGAATTAAAATAATTCAAAAAAATTCAAGAAATTCAAGAGAATTAAAAGAATTCAAAAGAATTCGAAGCATTCAAGGAATTCAGGGAATTCAAGGAATTCAAGGAATTCAAAAGAATTCGAAGAACTAGAAGAATTCAAACGAATTCCGAAGAATTAAAATGATTCAAACGAATTCGAAGAATTCGAAAGAATTCAAGGAATTCAGAAGAATTCAAGGGATTGAAAAGAATTCAAGGAGTTCAAAAGAATTTAAGGAATTCAAAAGAATTCAAGGAATTCAAAAGAATTCAAGGAATTCAAAAAGAATTCAAGAAATTCAAAAGAATTAAAATAATACGAAGAATTCAAGGAATTCAAAAGAATTCAAGGAATTCATAAGAATTCAAGAAATTCAAAAGTATTCAAAATAATTCCAGGAATATAAAGAACTTATAAGAATTCTGAAGAATTCTTATTGTTCTTATTATAATTTTAAGTAAGGTAAGTGTCCCAGTAATCGTGAAGGTCCCAATAATGGTGTAGGTTCCAATAATCGTGTAATTTGGTTAATGTATTGTTAAAAAATCTGATAAAAGTAACATTGAGATTGAGAAGAAAGAGATAACATTTATTTTTGCATTTTATAGTATGAAATGAAGTTTCCATTGATTCAAAGTGGACAGAAAAGAAGAAAATTGGCGTCACCATTACTCGTGCTAAGATCGCGATTACTGTTATGTTTATCCAATTAGGGGTCGTGCACATAAGACGACACACGTTCTTCTTTTTTTTTGTCTTTGTATCCTCTTGGCTTTGAGGCAATTTTATTTTCGTCTTTATTCAAACAAAGGAAAAACGTGAGACGTAATATGTGCACGATCCCTTATTACATTTTTTTAATGCAAAGAATTCAAAGCATTCAAAAGAATTCAAGGAATTCAAAAGAATTCGAAGCATTCAAAAGAACTCGCAGAATTCAAGGAATTCAAGAGAATTAAAATGATTTAAAATAATTCAAACGAATTCAAGAAATTCAAAAGTATTCAAGAAATTGAAAATTATTCGAAGAATTCAAGAAATTCAAAGAATTTAGAAGAATTCTGAAGAATTCTTATTCTTATCATAATTTTAAGTAAGGTAAGTGTCCCAGTAATCGTGGAAGTCCCAACAATGGTATAGTTCCCAATAATTTTAACATTTAGAGGAAAAAAAAACATTTATTTTTAGCATTTTATAGTATGAAATCAAATTTCAAATAATTCAAAGTGGACACAAAAAAAGAAAATTGGCTTCACCATTACTGGTACTATAGTCACGATTACTGGGATACTTACCCAATTACTTAATTTTTTAATGCAAAGAATTCAAAGCATTCAAAAGAATTTCGAAAATTCGAAGAATGCAAAAAAAGCGCGGTACTATTTAAAATTATATAATATACACTTGCAATATTACGTTAATATTACATTTTTTAGGAAGGTAGGTATTTTTGTCGTTTAATATAATTTGGTTTTAAAAAGAATAAAAAAGATTTGTTAATATTTATCTGTACGATTATTCGTAGTATTTAGTGACTTCAAATAGGCCCGAGCTTTTCGGCACATGCGCAGTTGAAAATGTGAATAGCCATCTATCGGATATAAAAGAACTAAAAAGGAACCCTCTAAAAGAGTTCTATTGGAGTCTCAGTTCTAAATAATACCAACTTTTACTTGAGCCGCAACATTACCGAACCCTCAGTTTTTTTCTGCGACTTAATTAATGTCTTAATAGGCTACGGAACCCTTTTTTGTAGGCGCGCGGCGCCTACTTTGACTGATTATTTTCTATGGATTACATTTTTTTGTATAGTTCTTTGAGTAATATATTATGTTCTCAAATGCATGAAGCCTTGGCAGAGATAACATTGGAGTAACAGAAATAGTTTTATTTCAAACTCTTTTAATAGTATGGCAAGATATTATTGTCCGAGGATTATCTGTTGTTGTAGTATATAGAATAAATAAGGAATAAATAGAACAAATTATGTCATATAACAAAACTATTTTAAGATATGTTTACAGTTTGAAGCAAGATTCCAGCAAAACAGATTTTTCTTGATTCAATATGATCTTTGTTGAGGCTTCAAATGTAATTAAAACATTTATTTAAATGACTTTAGATAACTATATTATTTACGTGTATGTAAATCACGAAATGACGTATTTGTTATTAAGTTCCTTGCGTAAACCACTACTTGCCTATTCTTCACCTTAACGGAACTGACTTGGTTGTTTGTCATTCGCTTATCATTTAGGGATAAGATATGTCAACCAGGGTAACGACAACAAATAACTGACCACTATTAAACAGAGAAGCTCATCATGATTTAAGATTGAATTCTTAATCCTGGCTCACCGAACATCTGCTGGTCGTTAGTGAAATGCTTCTTTTCCTGACAAATCGAAACAAGTGGCTATCTATCGCGGGTCCAATATGATAAAATCATCTCTGACCTTTGGCTGCATTCACTAACGATATTATTAATCGCATTTCCAATTTCAAGCTTTAAAATGATAGCTTTGTTGCAAGTTTACATTATATTCTCCAAATATATCAACCACAATACATTAAACGAGAACTTATTTTTATTTTTTTTAATACTAATTCGTGAACAATTTTTCAAACTCAAAAATGGGACTCTGGCAAGGCCATCGTTGTTTTCTTCTGTTTTAAATAACAACATTTTATATAATATAAGAGATACACACTACGTATTTGAAGTAAGAAAAGGTTCTTTTATTTATACTTTAGGATACATATTTACAACAAATGAAATTAACTTGTAAAAATATTAAACTGCAAAAGCAATGAAAGCGCCTTGACCGATCATGGTTACACAAGAAACAGGAAAAACTGGCTGCAGCGCTGATAGGCCTCTATTTAGATAATAAATTCTTCAATTTTAAATAGTTGGATTTAAAGTTTTTAAATATTCAAATCTGATATGTACCATCTCAAATGCACTCAAATCGCAGAAAAAATCGTCTCGAAGTTTACCCCCGCCCAAAAAGACTTTTTCGACTTTGCTTGTAGTTTTTCGCCGTTTTGTAACACTAAGCTACCCCCTAAAGAATGTTTTATATCATATATGGATGGCCCATTATGCGATTTCGTATGTTTCAAAGTTCAAAAGTTAAGGCTTTGGTTTCGAAATCGTATAATTTTGAATGATGTAAATAATGAGAAAAAAATTTATGTTTCATTTTTTTAGGCTAAAATTATTTTATTTTTTTCAGTTTGATAAAATAATCGTTCCATTTAAAAGTTGAGATTGTTAAAAGTCACGCTATTTTGAACACTATTTCACAAACATTGAAGCCTCCAGGGTGACTTCACAAATACGACCCGCCACCCTACCCTTTTAAGTCAAAATTTGTTTTTCTATATAATTTGAGAGATGCCTGAAATAAAAGACAAAACATACAAACATAATATTTTAACAGATTTCACAGTCCATGATTCTCTCAAATCAAGGGATATAGGGTGATTTTTCACGAAAATAATGGAAAAATAGGGAAATCATTTTTTTAAATAAACTTAATATATAGGTATCATATTTAATTTAATATAAAAAACAAAGGATTTCAAGTCGGAATAAATTGCATTTCAAAGAAAATAGTTGAATTTTCACCCAAAAATAATAATTTTCTCCTAAAATAGATCAATTCTAAACGAATGAGTTGAGTTTAAAAGCTTGAATTTCTAATTGTTTAGAACACAGTACATTTTGAAACTCGAAAAGATGATTTTTCAACTAAATAGTTGAATTTTCAACAAACAAATTAATTTGAGACAACAAATTTGCATTTACAATCAAATAGTTGAACTTTCAAGCAAAATAGTTAACCCTAGAACGCCATACCTCTTAAAGTGATCCTGATAACGCCACACGTGGGTCTGTGAGACCCACGCTCATATATTTCAACGCCACAGAGTCAAAAAATCTGATTTTAAGGAATATGAATAGGGAATTGAAAACTGGAAACATCAAAGACACGAAAATAAAAGTAAAAAGTGATTTTCTCGATTAGTTTAAAAGTTAAAAATCTTTAAATTAAGTCATTTTCTTTAAAAACATCAAAAAATAGAGGTTATTAATTTTTAAATAAGTTTATAAATATGAGGTACAAGAAAGAAATAACTAGTGGTTCCTCAGCGGAAACAAGATGAGCTTTAAGGAAAAAAAAAAAAATTTTATTTGCATCTGCTGAAAAAAGTATAATTATTTAAAGCGGCTAACTTAATCAATGTTTTACTTTCGCTCAATTGAAGGATTAAATAAACAGCTCAGAAAAAACATTGTAGTAAATTCACTTTCATAGAGGACAGCTATTTTATTTTAATTGCTTACAACACATTTTGAAAATTCGAACAAAACCACTATTTGCTTAAAAACTGAAAGTTATAACCGTATTGGGAGGTCAGATTCAATTTTAGCGTATACCCAATTTACCGTAGAACGACTCTCCAAATAAAAAAATCATGTAATTATAGTATACACTCTATATAAACATGCACTATATTTTTTAAACTAATCATAATTAATTTTCGATTGAGTAAAAAAATTTATTTACATTTCCAAAAATTAACGTGAAACGCCACACCTGGGTCTGAGAGACCCCTGCACACATTCGTATCACTGCTGTTCGAAGTGTATGCCTTACCGAAGTCTTTAACTGAATATACGGCGTCAGGATATTTTAAACTTTTTTTTCGTGAATATATAAATTATTTGCATCAACTAACCTACAATCCGAAAAGAGGAATTTTGTAGAAGACAGTAGCATATGAATTTTCAAAAAATCATTTGAATTTACGAACAAAAGGATGACTTTTTAACAAAATAGTATAATTTTCAATCGATGTATCCCGGTCGTTGCACACGATGGTTTCCCCATTCACCGCGCCGCGCCGGTACGAGCGACCACGTTCGTTCAGAAGAATCAAGTTGTGCTGCGTAGTTTCAAGATGAAGGGGTAGATTGGGGATGCGCATGGGATTACTTAGTTCTCTAGAGGACTAAATGCCACATTACTTCGCTGTGACGTCACCAATCGAGTAAAATAATTAATTTCTTTTACGCGCATTATAAATCACTTAAGCTTATTTTTTTCATTAATACTTCATTTTTTATTTGAATGTTTCATCTAGCCTAATTTATCTGTCAGCAAGAAGCGCAGCAGCGCCGCCATCGGATTAGTTCACGGCTGGCATCAAACCTTAGCCAGCGCTTTTGCAGGCGGTCGGATAGGGCTGTTCTGCGCATATGCGATTGGCTTGAAGCTTAAAAGCAACAAATACTCTACAAAAAAAGAATTTTATTATTACGCGTATTTAATTATAATAAAATCCAAATTTTTTGGCGGAATAATTTGTTGATTTTGTAAAGGTCACTTGGTGGCCATTTTCAATATTTGGTGGTCAAAATTTAAAAAAAAACATTATTTTCAAAATTGACGTGCTACCTTTACGTAAACACTCCAATTTGTAAAATTATGTAGTTTTTGAAATTTTGTCCTCCAAATGTTAAAAACCGTCACCAAGTGACCTTTAAAAGATCAATAAATAAATCCACCAAAAAAGTTGGATTGTATTATATTCAAATACGCGCAATAATAAAATGCTTTCCATTGTAGAGTATTTATTGCTTTTGAACTTCGCACCAATTGCATATGCGCAGAAACAGATGCGCGTGTTGTTTCAGATTTTTTTAATAATCAATCTTCCACAATTTTGATCACCAAATATTAAAAACCACGACAGAATTTTTTTAAATATAAAAAAGTGGCGTGCAAGCATATAGTTAGCACACCAATTTTGAAAATACTGTAGTTTTTGTAATTTTTACCATTAAAGATTGAAAACTGTCGACAAATTTTTACCAAACGACCTCCAAAAATTTTATAAATCATTTCTCCAAAAATAGAAATACCATAGAAATTGTTCTTATTCTCATTGAACCTTTCACAATTGGTAGAGATTCTGAAGCTTTTTCGAAATCTTTAATTTCTTTCAAATTATTTCAAGTCATTTCAAGTTTTACATAAATTTTAAATCTCTTCAAAACTTCAACATATCTATTCAACATATTTAAATTTAAAAAAAAAGTAATGTTAAGTATATATCAAATTACAATTTAAAAAGGAACAAACGCGCTTTTTTTAATCAAGTATTTCGAAGTTATTTCAAAATTGAGCATATTCTATGAAATCACAATCCAGAGTTTATATTTCTTTAACTACTCAGACTTTCGAACAGGTCAATATGTCACGTAAAAATTTGTCTTGTAAAATTAATTGATGTCCCCTTCTCAATACTCAACGTGTATTTCAATTTAAACTTTCATCAATAAATTTATATTACAGTTGGTCAAATCAAAAGTTTTTTTATCCAAAAATTAACATTTTTCAGCCTTAGAAACTGCAGTTTAAAATTCTGTACATTCAAACAGAACGCTTAAGAATTGAATTTTTTTTAAAGTGAAAGATTTTAGAATTACGCATAGTTCACTTGATATTATAATTTAAACAGTTAAAAGCTGAAATCAACATTAAAAAAATGTGCTCGCTGCGTGAGCAGATTCTCGTTGCGCGTACCTCGCTTCACTCGCAAGTTTGAGCGCGCCTGTCAGTTCGCGCGTTTCGCACTCGGATATTTATTACTTGCACTCATAAAGCTAAAATGAGTTATTATTTATTTTCGATACATAAAAATAAAATTGTCTTATCAAAAAATGCTTAAAATCAAATTTGTAGGACTTTTCAAAAACTACAATTCCTCTCTGAGATCACTGTACGTTGCATCGCTTAGCTTAAAATTTGAATTATCTCTTTTTCCATAGTATTTTCGATAAATAAAACTGAAATGTCAAGTTCTATCAAAAAATGGTTAAAATAAAATTTTAAAAAGCTACAATTCTTGTTTCAAACTTTTTTCCTGCACTTATGATCTTTGAGCGTAATTTTGGAATATTCGATTTTTACATAGATTTGCGATGGATAAAATTATATAGTATGGTAAAGACACCAGTTAGTGACACTGTTAGTTTTCAAGAGTACAAGATTTAGCTTTTCACTGTTGTATACGCTTCAATCACGAGTTTTTTTTGTAAGTATAAGTAAAGTAGTTGTTTTTTAATACTAAAAGCATGGTAGCATCAATGTCCGCATTGCTAGTTTATAATTATTGATTTTTTGTGTGATTCATACGAGTGGATGGGTTAGTGACACCTGAGCACCTTTTAATGACAGTCAGTGCTTTTCCCCTGTCACTAATAGATTCAAAAAAGCGTTTAGAACCTTTTAGTGACAGAAACACGTGATAGGGTTGAAAATTGTTGATGTTTGTTTCTGATGAAGCAAATGAATAGAAAACGCACAATAACTATTTTTTAATAGTATTGGAATGGGAAGATTGTATACTTTTATGAAAATATGATTTGAGGAGAAGCAGGAATATTTGAAGTATCAGATTGTTTGACGAACATGGAAATTCCTCTGCTCAAATTCTAGCAGGCGATTTGTTACTAGAACATCATTAAAAATGCTCTTGAACTTCCGGTAGCACGAATTTGCCGCCATACGGAAAGAGTGGGGTTCCACGACCAATCATATACAAGCGTCTACTTTGAAATTTTGCTTAACAGAAAATGGCCGTATGGCCGGTCAGCTTGCCTGTTTGTAAACATAGCCGACACCAGTGCGAAATCTTTCGATCGCAATTTCGTTCCTCCAGTTCAATAGTTTCGCGTATTGGAATTGTCGTAAAAACGATATTTATATCAAGTGATGCGCAAATTATCACGAAATTTCGATTGGGAAAACTGGCAAAATGTTAAAACAAGTTAAAGTTTTAACAATTGACAAGTGAATTATTTCAAGGTTATGGTATCACAGCATCTGTAATTCTAAAATCGGAGATAGAGTGTGATATTCTGACGAATTACACACGAGATGATATCGATAATTTACGAAGTTTAATTAAATCTACTGCTTAAGTACTTTTGCTCGCTTAGTATTGTGCCTCCACCTTTCTGTAGAGGCTTTTATTATTTCACATACGCGTATATGGCTATGCTCCCGGACACCCTTACCTCCAAGCGATTGATTATTAAATTATTTTTAAAAATAATATAAGTTTTTTATGAATTCGTATGAATCACACAAAAATCAATAATTATAAGTTAATCATAAGAATATTTAATTTAAAAAATATATTTAATCCAATTCACTGATGCCCGACTCTAACAACACACGTTTCAAAGATTTTTACGATAAGAATGGCAATCGAAGTTAGGAACAACTTGAAAAAAAAAACATTAAAGTTGACTGCAATAACGTTATTTTCACCCAAAACATGATTGATTCTCTTTGGAATACATTTTTCTTGATCCTGTCACTAATCTGTCCCTTTTCGAATTTTCGGACCGGTTAATATTATTGCTCATATCGAATCATTCTACAAACCTTTGCCCTCCAGATAACTTCTTATCGACACACAAATTCGCTGAATAAAAATGTTAGCCCTTTTTTTTGTACGTTATTTGTTTTAAAAGAACGAAAATACACCGACTCGCTTTTTACTTGCTGCGAACGCTCTCCCTACTTATAAAAGTGTAACAGCGAGAGGCGCATTTCGTGCCCAGACCTTTTAAAATTAAATGTCAAATCATCGACAACTGTAATATGGTGATTGTGAATTCTTTTTTGTTAAAGCTCCTTCGGCTTTAACGAATACATTCTCATCACGTACCTCGTGCTTCGCTGAGCTGACCGTGCGAGAAGCCGGTACACTGCGTTCTTTGAGTTGAGTTTAGTTTCTCGTTTTCTTTGAGATTTCTAGATTTTGATTTAATTAATTTTGAGATTTGGATTTTAAGCATTTAAGTGGCCTCAAACAGGCCTGACGCTCATAAAAATTAATAAAGATAGAGAATATAAGTCGTTTGATGAAGTTTATATTTTATAGGATTTTCAGGAAGCAGTGCTGAAGGTATGGGGTAATTTTTATCATTCATGAGTAATAAAATTGAAGCATTTCATGGCGCCAATTTTAGGGCCCACGCAAACATAAGTAGGGTTCTTTTAGGAAATATAGGATCTTGAAATTTATGAACTGTTCAGGTTTGTTTTTGGTCTGACATGACTATTGGTTATAAAATTTTAACACGATTCTCGTGCGCCAAAGTATTAGGACTTGGAATCTTTTTAAGAAGAATTCCGAATTTTATATAAGACATTAACAAATTTTTTAAAGAAAAGATTCTGAAAGAAAGATTCCCGACCAGAATTGTTAATAACTGAAATTCTGAGGAAGTACCCATCTTCCCTCTCTAACCAACCAACCCCCAAAATGGTTGCAATCCCCATAACCCCCCACTACTGTTGAGATTCACAAAACTCTATGAAGGTTAAGGATGAAATCCTGTAGAGTATTATAAATAATTTTCCCCATACGGAACCTAAGTAATTCTTAGGTCTTGATCTCAAGTCCATTTCTTATCTTTAGAATATTAATTAACCATCTGCTTCTGCGTCATCGCTATTGTCCGCGAGATTCAAGCATAGATAACGCGTTCGTTTGCTAACCTTGATTAAGCCTAGGCAAAATGAGCGATAACAATAACACGTATGATTCGTGGATTTACCCACTGAATCAAGAGGAGTTAATCTCGGAACTTGTAAATAGAGAGTTACCGGTCGATGGAATTGTTCCCATCTTACGCGAAAGACCTCTGAATTTAAGCGCGCTTTTAGGGGGGAAGTCCAGTATGTCGATCCCGCGTTAGAGCTAGAGTAACCAAGTGGATTACCACTAGAAGATTCACAAGTAACTTGCTTATCAGACATCAAGAAGGCAAGAAACTCGGAAGAAATACTTAGAGGATTCGAATATCTTAACATTCAGAGTAATGTTAGACTAGACGGATCCACGGTTCGGGGTGAAAACGCGAATTCTTTAGAATCACTGAACGCTAAAGTCGTGAATAAACCCGGTAAAGAATCCAGTAGGAATATGGTAGTCCAGGGAATGAAGGATTTTTTCACAACAAAATTTGAGAATAAAAACGAGGTATGCCATCATGTAGTGTTGATGGTTGGGATGAACGCTTGTATATTTGCAGGCAAAAATATGTTTTCAGAAGGAATTGCGCAATGTTCAAAGTTGGCGAAATCATGTTTTTGGCAGATTGCGATAAAGGTATTCATTTGCGAAAAAAAAGTTCAATTATAAATTGAAGGCCTTAAAATGATCTTTAATTTGGTAGGCCGTACATTAAAATTGTTTGAATTGTTCCCTCACAAAGTAATAAAAACCGGCAAAAATGGCCGTTTCGCAAAATCTAGTTATTTTTGCAAAAAGTGTCTGCACATCTATCAAAGTCCCAGAAAACGTATGTTTTGCTAACCAGAGAGTATGTGTGAAATTCAAGCTCAAAATAATAAATAGTTTTCGAGAAAAGCGGTTTGTTTATAAAAAAGGTGTTGTTGTTTCGGTGAGGCTAACTTTCTTTAAGCGGTCGCAAAGCAATAAGAGTGGACAAATTTCAATCCTAAAGTGTTATAGTGTCACGTACGCTTAGCAGCTAATTGATTTTAGAGTATTAAGTACGTTAAAAATGACTGAGACAGAATAGTACTTTTTGTCTCGTAAAAAGAATGGAATAATTTCTGTAATTTTCATCCTAAACAATCGTGGTTACAGTCACTCGAACCTTACACTTTGTGCATGATTTCAAGATGAAAATATTTTCTGTACGTTAATTGGGGGGGAAGTTACTTTTTTTTATAAAAATTATTGCAGCCGTGATTTTCAAGATACACGGTTAAAATTGGTAAATAATTATAACTCAATACTGATACTAATCGTAATATAATTGGCAGAAAAATCAGTTGCGAAAATACTGTTTAGAATAGCGGTTTATTTACGACCAAAATCGGTCGCAGTGTATGACGGCGGAGTGGGGGTTGCTTCCGCCTGGTGGACGCTGACGCTGAAATTGAATTCGTGCGTTCAAAATGTAACAATAGGAAAAATCTCATGAAAGAATGGACATATCGAGATGTTTTTTTTTTTTTAATTTCAGCTAAATTTTTGCGCTGATTACAAATTTTGCAGTGAAAGCTCCGAAAAAGCACGTCTTATATTGAAAGGTACTTGTACTTTTTTATCTTGTCACTAATTGTAGAATTGCTGGAATAATTATGCGATATAATGTAAGCAGCATTTTATTATTCTTAAGCTTATTCAATAATGCTACAAAAAATGTGTACTGAATGCAACATTTGTTTGTCAATAAACTTGGGTCATAACGTTCTGTGGAAAAATTGAGAAATTAAGGATCAAGACAAAATCAGTAAGGTGATTGTTTTGTTAACATAGCTTACTCAATTCTCGCCGAATACGTTGCGACGTTAATTACGTTGCGACGTTTATTGTGTTGTATATTTATATCAAATCCCTAATCAACTCTGTTCCGCACCACCCTGGGGGTCGAGTTGAAGGCGCTTTTTTTTCACGTGGTGATCCCCAGTAGGCCTACTCCACTTGTCAATGAAGCATGTGATTTTTGTTTCTTTATTAAAGCAGTTTATAACAATTTCCCAAAAACCGGGTTAATTAGCGTGGTAATCTACAATATATGCATCGAGTCCATTTGTCAATTTAATCATGCATTCTTTGGTTTCACGTAATTAAAATCTATGAAAGAAAATATGATTTTTTTGGTATTTTTGTATATTAATACGAATTAGTCCCTTCATAATATAATCAAATCTAATGTAATCTACGCCTCTTTGTCGTAATCTCTAATTCTTCGTCGCTTTCATTAGTTACATTGTTAAGAATGTGAGGTTCTTCCTCTTCGAATTCGTCACAGTCATTGGCATCGATATCTGTGATAATACACTGAAAAAAATAATTTCTGGAACCAAGAAACTGCATTCACTTGAATCCTATTTCTTAGCATCAAGAAAATATTCTTTAACAGTACTAATTTTTATTTAAACCAGAAACATATCTTTTCTTGATCTAAAGAAATGATTTCTTTGGCTATATTTTCTTGATTCAAATAAATATTTCTTACGTTAAAGAAAATGACTTCCTTGACTAAAAAATTTTAGATTCATTGAAATTGGATTAGTCGCTCAAAGAAATATTCATTTGATTCAATGAGTTCGATTCTTTGAATTGATTCGAACGCATTTGAATAAATTAATTTTGCATACTTGAATCAAGTTTTTAGGTTTATTTAGATCAAGGAAATAATGGTTTAATTCAAAATAATATTAATTACATCAAAAATATTTTTATTTGTTACAAAGTGTTCATGCATTTAGACCAATGAAGCGCATTTATTTAGATGAACAAGATATTGTGTTTACGTAAATATTTATTTCTTCAGTTGAAGGAAATATTTCATTTGCTTACTAGAATTAAATTATTCATAACAAATAAACAGTTATATATATATATATATATACCTGGTGTCCCATCCATGCGGGAACAAAGTATACCTACAGACATAATGCGACCCTGCGCTGCCGAACGCTCCAAGGCAGTTAGAGTAATTGACCAAAACAAGAAGTGCCAAATTTTCTGGAACTGCGATTTTCGGACAGCCGTCTTCCTTGAACACTCGGGCCTGACAGTGTTCTCCAAGACTTATAGAAACGAACCATATTCGTGATCGAATTTTTGGCACCAGTTGACAAAAACATCATAGCCATGGGGAATGGAAAGAAAGAGAGCTATAAAGGCCTCATAAGAGAGCTGCGACGGGTATACCTGAAATATTCTGTTGAGCCAATCGTCCTGATCATCGGCGCTCTTGGACGTGCCAAGCTTTAACTCGTCAATAGCCTGGAAAGCATCCCTGCGTGTTAATAAAATGCTAAGAAACTTGCGGGAAAAATGCAGAGGGCGATCGTCCTTGGGTCACTCCGTGTCCGTATGGTACACGAGACTTTTGCCGAATCATCGTATTGAGTCCGACACAGACTATAACCACCTGTCTCACGGTCGTGAGGCGTGGTTACTGCTGAAATTTTATCGCAATTTCGCTGAGAGCGGTAGCAGTTTTTCGGATTAGCACCCGCTCCCGGCGAAATCCCGCGGTTGTCCTTACGACAAATTTTTAACTATATATAAAAACTTGAAAATAAATGGCATCACTAAAAAGTCAATAAAAAAAAGTTAAAACTTTATTGTTGAATACAAATTTTTGGGTTAGTCAGAGTGAAATATACGTAGTTACTCGTTGTACCTGGAAGACGGCAATTGAAAAAAAAATGAAAAGCCTTTAAGAACTGTATGTACTGTCGGTCGATTTTTGTCCAGAAAGGTGCTTTTCCCCCACTTGTGCGCCGGGTTGGCCCAGACTTACCGCAGAAGAGACTTATCGATAGAAGCTTTACTTTTATTATTTGAGGTATATACCAATTCATACAAAACGGAATCTTACGCTTTTTGTGAAGTAAGAATAACTAAATTTAAAAATAGTTCGAAAGTTGTGAGTAATGCAATCTATTAGATTTATTCTTAGAAATCTATTAGGGCCACGTAACGCATAGAGGCTTTATACCGAGATTCAATCGGAAACATAACAACTCTTTAGGAAACTAAATTATTAACATGACTTGAGCTTGTAATAGCTCCACTTCGTTTTTTATTATTAACTCAAGAAGAGAGTTATGAATAATAAAAATCTGTCGCGGAAATTATGTTCAATGACCTTTTCAGACGCCTGTTCAGTTAATAGAATTGTACGTACACCGAGACGTACACGGCAAAAAATACTAAAAATACTATAAGCTGTCTATATATACCAGTAGATACCAGTTCACTTATCTATAAATAAATAAATGGACTTGTTTTATTTTTTACGCAATGCTTTACACATATGAAATGGATATTTTTTTTACTTACAAATTTTCGTTTCATTGAATGAAGGATGTTATGGCATAACATTTTTGTGAAAGGATATATCCCAATTCGAACCGGAAGTGGGCTTTTGAAATTGAAAACCGTAAATGGTCTAAGTTTGGAGAAAAGTAACGACTTGTGGGCTAAATTGTACTAAATAGTTACAAAATACAAATAAACTAAATATTTGTATACAAATAACGCTCAAGGTAGTATTGTAAAATTCACTTTTTTTAAAAGAAACGATTCTTTAAATTTAATTTTTTACTTTTCAGCCTTTTATATGTCTGGTAATGTGTTTATAATGTTTGAGGCATATTTTTTATGTTAACTGAGATCTGAAGAAACAAAAACAAAAATTCCATGAACTTACACGGTTTGGACAGCAGTCGATTTTTTACGATCTGTATCTCGAAAAATATTACCCTATTTAAAATTTTGTTTATGGAGATCTGAAGAGCTCCTCAAATCTCGAATATACTTTCTTATTTTTTTTAAATTAAATTTTTTAAGAAGTTTTTTCTTTCCCCTGAAAAATTTTTCCCAATGGACTTACATACATGCTTTTTCCGCGACATTCTTCAACTTGAGAAACCATTAGTGGCACACGTCAGATCCTTAACTCAAAAAGTTTTCAAACGTTATTTTTTATTTGAATCTAGATTGAGCTTACTTTTTCAACAACAACAAAAAAGACCCCCTTTTTTTGTATCATGATCCTCTTTCTTAAAATGTAATTTTTAATCTGTCCAGTGTGTACTCTTAGCAGAAAATTAGTGATATCTTTAGTAAAAATCTGCATCTTCAGTAAGGGAGAGTTGAAGTATTGAACTTAATTAATAATTAATTTTTTTTTGATGTTCTAGGCAAAAAAAAATCAATTTTGTTTCAGATGACTTTCTTACAAACTGATTTTGAAATTCAGTTATGTTCATTCCCTTGATCATTGTAAAAACTGAAAAACAAATTGCTTTCAATATTCGTATCGCTCAATATAAACCAAGTATGGTTCCATTTTGCTTCAGTATATTTTGATGCCGTTTCTTTTCTTAAAATGATACATTTTTTGTGTGTATTATTACAAAATAAGTATTTGCGATCTCACACAAAACGGGATTTGGCTTTCATGTGATATATTATGATGCAGGTGGGAGGGAGGGGCTGTTTGCAAATTTGGGAAATTTGTGCAACTATTGAACGGCTCCCAAACTAAAGATTGTGCCAATAAAGATTGTTGCATAGAGGATACAAGGGGAGAGGGACATAATGGAGAAGAGTGAGGGGATACAAAGATATCTATTAGCTTCTAGTTTAAGAGTGTTGTTAGTGGCGGATAAAAGCGGAAGAGGAGAGGGCAAAAAGGAATTGAGAAGAAAGAGACTAAGCGGCGCGTGAGCAGAGTATATTGCGTTTTTTGGCTTAAAATGTTTATTTATATGTATTAAGAAAAAAAGTTAAGGTTGTCGACTAGCGAGGTTAAATGTTAAATGTTAAAATGTATATTTTCGCTTTTTTGTTAATTTTGAAAATGATAATTTTCTTTTTGTCGAAATAAGTCGTAAGGATAAATTGTTCGATTTTCCGATTACTACAAATAGCCGTAAATAGAATTTTTAAATCTTACAAAGAAATGTTCTGAAAATTTTAAAAATGCTCAAACTTTTTGAATTTTGATTTAACATAACTGGCTAACGAACATCCCCCTTTTTTATACTTTAAAGAAGTATGCCAAAGCTCAATCCAATCTGATACTTTTTTTTTAAGTTATCGTGCCTACAAACCGCTACAGACAGACACCTTAGTAAAAATCATTTTTTTTTCTGAATCAGGGGTTGTCAAAACGTAGAGACGGGCCAGCAAAGATACGCGTACAAGTAAATACAATAATTTTCAGCTTCTCTTTCTACAGAAGAGGCGAACAGAGGGTGATGAGTATATAAATTTAGTGGCTAGGGAGGGGAACGGGAGAAAAAGGGTGTTTATTAGTTAAAGCGAAGAAAAGGGGAATATGGAAGGATGAAGGGGAGAAGAGGGCTAAGAAGAACAGAGGTGAAGGAGAGAGAGAGAGAATTCGGAAGAGCATATTAGTATATATATATATATATATATATATATATCTCCTTATTAGGATATATATATATATCTCAGGGGTTCGGTTTCGATTCCTCAGGAATCGAGCCGAAGGGCCTATGACAAAGCCACCGAACGCGTCCTCCGGTTGCGGATAGAGGGTCCCTTATGTTTCAATACTGCAGCCTTGGCAGCCACGCTGGCGCGGGTTCGATTCCCAAAGCAGGAAGCGAGGCTGGACGTTCTTTCTGAAAGCTTCGCTTCTGTCCCTTGGTATAATACCCTACAGATACCCTACAGTTCATAATTAACCCTACGGTACAGTCGCTAATGACCCTGGCAGTTGATGCGACTATAAACATTCAACTAATAAAAAAAAAAATTTTAATTTCAACTTAAAATTAAAAACTCATTTATTTGGACCAAAAAGTATGACTTTTCTACCGTAAAAGATAAATTTCCAATAAAAAAGATTAGATTTAAACCAAAAACAGTTACATTTACTAACGAATAATTCAATTTTTTAGAAGATACTTGAATTTTCAACAAAAAAAGTCAAATTTTCAATCAAAAAGGACGAATTTTCTGTCCAAATAGCCGAATGTTCAATAAAGCAGTGAAATGTGTTACCAAAAAAGATGACTTTTTTAAAAAACATCAGAATTTTCAACAAAAAAAACAATTTAATTTTCAACAAATGGATAGAATTTTTAACCAAATAGTCGAATTATCAAACAAAACAGATTCAACTTCATTTCAAAACAGTTGAATTTTCAACCCGAAAAGTTGATATTTCAACACAAAAAAAGACCATTTATTTTCAACAAATTCGTATAAAGTTTTATCAGATAGTTGAATTTTCAACAAAACAATTAATTTTTTAACTAAATAGTTGAATTTTAAACCTAAAAAGAATAATTATTGCCAACAAAAAACGAATATTGAACAAAAGATATGAAATTTCAATGAAAAAAAAAAAAAAATTTCAACCAATAATGGAATAGTTAAATTTTCAGTAAAAAAATAAATTTTCAACTAAAATCGTGAATTTGACGAGAAAAAAATTAATTTTTGAACAAAGTAGTTCAGCTTTTCTATTTTTATAAAAACATTAATTTTTTTGAATATTTTTTGAGTATTCTTTTCATCTAAGTTTTTTTATAACTACGTATCGTTATGGAGATATACGAAGAAAATGGTTGAAAAGCAGCTGTAATCGTCTATTCTACTTACTGAGAGATCTTTGGTCATCATTCCAGTTATTTTTAGGTTCTTAAAAAAAAATTAATAAAATAACTTGGATCAAAAAATACTAATTTTTAACCCAAAAGGACCAAAAAAATTGTAAATTTAGGTTCAGATTCGGCCTTCTTTTTTCTAAACATCCCCAATTTATAGGGGTGACTTTCGTTCAGTAATTTTTTTAATTACCTTGAACGGGACTAATTTTAATTTTTTATCTTTTTTTAATACTTAGAATTAGACCAAGCTAAAGAAACATGAAAAACATCACAAGTTGATTAGATCTAGGGGTGGTTTCTTTTTGTGCCTAGAAGGGACTCCCAGGCTTTCATTTGTTTCATTCAATCTTCTTCTAGTTCCGATTGTAATTTTTCTTCTCTTTCACAAAAGCTTAGCTTAAGAAAATCTTGAAAAATATCACATGCTGACTTGGCTCGTCCAACAGTGTTTTTCTCCCATAAATATATTGTTTGCTGAAAATATTGCCCCAATTAGCGTTTGTGGACAAGTACATCAAAAATTATAATTCTCATTTTAAAAACTGTCACGCCCCAAATTTTACACAATGCATTCAAGCAAGTTGACTGAGATTTTTTACATTTGACTGCGTCGTTTTCTCTGTTTCATTCGTATGCTCATCACGTGAGTAAAACATAAACTCACTGAAGCGGATGAATAAAACTCGGATGGGGGCGGGGGGATGCAGCCACTCTGCGTGGTAAAATGTGAACAACCACAGAAGCTTTTCGCTACTCTGACTACTTTTCCGGTAGAAATGTTACGATATGGAACAACTATAATTCAGCATATTCAATTCATCCTGAATTTGAGTAAAACATTATGAGCGTGATGATTAACAGTGATTTTTTTTTAATTACGAGATAAGTTATCAGGAATAATAGGGTGGAAACAAATCTTCATTCTCAAAATTCCATAACTTTTCTCCGATTTTTCCCTGAAATGTTTTTCATTTTCCTTGACCTTTAATATTTAAAGACCAGAATTTTAAGCTTGTAACATTTTAAAGCTTCACAGACCAAGATGCTCTCAAAATAGGGGAAATAGGGAGATTTTTCACGAAAATAGGGGAATAATAGTAAAATAAATTATCTTGAATGAAACTAGTGTGGATACTAAAACGCTTCAAATTCTTAAGGTTTCAACTCGAAATATGTATAACAAAAGAGATCAATTTTTAATCCAAAAAGACGAATTTTGAACAAGACAGTTAAGTTTTGAAACTGAAAAATCAATTTTGTTAGGAAGGAGGAGACTTTCAAACACGAAAAGATGAATTTTTAACAAAAAATTTAATTTTTTATCAAGAAAGAGGAATTTGTAACCAAATAGTTCCATTTTTAGGTTGAGAAATTAATTGTTATAATATCGTCGAATTTTCAATAAAAAAAGATTGAACTTCAAACAAAAACAGTTAAATTTTCGACCAAGCAGTAGAATGTAAAGCCAAAAATACGAATCGATCAGAAGACAGTTGAATTTTCAACCCGGAAAGATGAAATTTCAACCCAGAAAGATGACTACTTCACCAAAAAATAGAATCTTTCTATGTCAAAAGACGTATGTTCAATTTTTAACGAAATAGCTGACTTTTCAACCTAAGAAGATGAATTTTCCAGCTAGAAGACTTTTTTTCTATTAGGAAAAAAAATCTCAACAAAATACATGAATTATCAACCAAATAGTTGAATTTTCTACTCATAAAGAATAAATTTTCAAACAAAAAATGAATTAACTACATTTTCTGATAAAAACAAAACAAATTTTCAACAAAATAGTTCAATTTTTGACCAAAGACGTTGATATTTAAAAAAATTAATTTTCAACAAAGGAGTTCAAATTTTAATCAACTGCTTGAGTTTCCTATCAAAATAGTTGAATTTTCAACCAAAAGTATAATTTTCAATAAAAAGATTCATTGTCAACCAAAGTGTTTGATTTTTTACCAAGAAATTTGCGACCAAACAAGAAAACTTTTTAACTAACCCGATTACTTTTCAACCCAACAGTTGCAATTTTAACCAGAAGGGATAAAATTTGTACTAAAATACTGGAATTTTCGACCCACAAAGAGAAATTTTCATAAAAAACAGTTGAATTTTCCACTAGAAGAGATGACTTTTGAACAAGAAAAATAATATAATATTCAAGCAAACGAGATGAATTCAAAACCCAAGATATAATAGTATACTTGTTAATCAAAGGGAATGTACTTTCAACACAAAATGGTTATTTTTTTAATTGGGTTCTACAACTTCAGTTTGTATTTAAGCGAAAAAACGAGAAAAATGAAAGTTTTTTGAAAATAGAGGGAAAAAGAGGAGTTAATTAAAAAGGGGGAAAGGGGCGAATATGGGAAGGATTGTAATGTCTGAATTTTTAACATAGAATTTGTTCACATAAATGGAATGGAACAACTTTTAATTCTATTTTACGAGGGCTGTTTGATAAGTGAGTGACTTTTCGGCTGAAAGATTTTTTTTTCGGCAAATGAGCGTTTTACTTCTCAACATAATCTCCTTTTAGCTGGATACATTTAGTCCAGCGTTTTTCCAATTTTTTTATTCCTTCCAAATAATAGGTTTTCTCAAGGCCCTCAAAATAGGTATATATATATATATATATATATTATAATATAGCACATATATATTATATAATATATTATAATATAGCATATTTTAATTTAATCTTTTCAATTATTAAGGTATCTAATTTATAATATTTTAGTCACACGTTTTCATTCTGATAGTGTAGAATGTTCAAAACCTAACTTAGAATCTAGCTAAATTTTATTTCCCTAAATTCAAAATGTTTCAATTTTGTATGCTTTGAGTTTGAAATTGATTAATTTTTAAATGGTCAAATTAACTATTTTTCAGTATTATAACTAAAATTGTTCTATTTTTATAGATTTCACTTTGAAAGTCTACAGTTCTGAATGTTTTTGAAACAACCAAATTTTGAACGTTTAAATTTTAAATTCTTGGAATTTAACGGCTTTTATTTTGAATGATAAAAGTTTTAAAGTTTTAAGATGAAAACAATTTTTTTAGCATCTCAATCTATGATTATTAAATTTAGAAATTTCTCACTTCCAACGTTTTTTTAACTGTTAAGTACTTCAATTTCACCACAAATAATTGTATTGAACTGTAATTGTTAACACGCAAAGAATTTTAAATTGTTAATTTAAAAATTTAATTATATTAACTATTATTTTATGAAATTTCTATTTGCCATTAAATACTTAACATTTTCATTTCAAAATTTTTAAATGAGTAAGGCTTTCAATTGAAAATTATTGTAAAATTTTAAAATCTATAATTTTGAGAACAGACCATTTCGAACGTTCCAATTTAAAGCTGATCAATTCCCAGCACATGCAAAAGCAAATTATATAATTTTAAATTTGGTTTAAGACTCTTATTTATAAACTTAGAAATTCTCATCACTTCTAATTCTAAGGTAACTCAGCAATAAAAAGCTATGAGTATAGAAATTGAATTAAATTAAACAAACCTGTTCAATTCTATACAAGCAAAAAATCCCCAAAAATAGAAAAGATTCCAATCGAATGAACTTTCATAAAGAAATTAACTGCCTAAATCTGAGGGTGAAGATAAGTTGCGATTGGTTCAGTGCCAAACGCCTGATTCCACTGTCTCGTGCGACATGACAAATTTAGTACATATAAGCAAACCTAGAGCCTAAGTAAAAATACGTACAACCGCTGTTGCATAAATTAAGTAAACTGTTTATCCTTTTTTTAGGGGGCTCGTCTAAGCCAGAAATCACTTTCATGATGCAACATCAAAATAACAATAAAAGATCCAGCCGCTCTTAATCATCACTTTTCGGTATTATCAAACATCAATTATCAATTCTGGAAGTTTTCTTTCCTCTTTTTCACATGAAATAACGATTGCGTCAGTTTAACTGCACGAGTTCAGCCACAAATCACTTAAAAAAAACTCGCTATTAATTATTTCAGACTCTTTCCTTCTCTTTACTCCTCACTTTCATCTCTTTTCTTGCCTGTTTCCTTGTTTTTTTTTCCTTTTCTCACTTGAGATCAGTGACGATTTCGTCTCTCTACCAAGGTTATCCTTATTTGTGCTCAAGCATTGCTATCAGGCCAGTGAAAACGATGATTCCAGTAATATCTTCTTTAATGACAATAAATACTAACATAAACGTAACACTGGACCACGTCATTTAAGATAAAATAATGTTCATTAGCGAACAATAACCCTTTCGTATTATTCGCCTTTTTATTTTGTATGCAAGCTAAGAGTAGATTTCTGAACGAGTAAACACTACCTAAAAGATAAAATAAAATCCATTCAAAGCTCAGTCTGATCATCAAGTTCATTTCAAGTACGAGAAATGAGATTACGTAAACAAATTGAAATCTAAGTCATTGACTCTCAACTAAGGGTGTGCAAAAAGCTCGAAACTTCGAGTCGAGTCGAGCTGACTTTTTTCGAGTCGAGTCGAGCCGAATTTTTTCGAGTCGAGTCGAGTCGAAGTCGAGCATGCTCGAAATTTCGAGTTCTCGAAATTTTCGAGCTACTCCAAAGTTTCGAGTTCTCGAAATTTTCGAGCTACTCCAAAGTTTCGATAACTAGAACGGCTTCGAGTTCTCGAAAGTTTCGAGTACTCGAACAGTTTCGAGCTACTCGAAAGTTTGGGGTTCTCGAAAATTTCGAGTTCTCAAAGACATTCGAGTTCTCGAAGAAATTCAAGTACTCAAAAGTTTCGAGTGCTCGAAGACATACGAGTACTCGAAAGTTTCGAGCTGCTCGAAAGTTTAGGGTTCTCGAAGCTTTTGAAATTAACAAGAATTTCTTCAAACCTGTTTCTAGGGGGTTTTTTCGAATTGCTAACAGTGATTTCAGAATCAAAAGTAAAAATTCGAGATTTTTGTCCAAAACCGTGACTACATTTTTGAGAATTTTAATAAATTGACAGATGAAAAATGTAATAAACTGACGGATTTCCATGAGACTCAGTATACTAGAGTTTTTATCGGGCTTCTGATCATAAACTTAGTTAAAATTTTGAAGAAATTTATTATATTCAGGGATGCCGTCAGTTTATTGAAATTTTTACAGAATTTGGTCATCGTTCTGGATAAAAAATCTTGAATTTTTAATTTTCATTTCAAAATCGCTTTTAGCAATGCGAAAAACCTCGTCGTATCGGGTTTGAAAAAATTCTTGTTAATTTCAAAAGTTTCGAGAACCTGAAACTTTCGACAGGCTCGAAACTTTTGAGTAACTGGAAAGTATTCGAATACTCGACAGTTTCGAGTTCTCGAAGACATTCGAGTGCTCGAAAAGTTTCGAGCTTTCTGGAAAGCTCGATCTCGACTCGAACCTGATTGAGCTCAGCTCGACTCGACTCGAAAGCTAACAAGGTCGACTCGACTCGTTCGAACTTCGAGTTTCGAGTTTTTGCACACCCTTATTCTCAACAATTATTTCCTCCCAGGAAATTATATATTTTTTGTTTGAAAACGTTCCCACAACTTGGAAATCACAGTTGAAGGGTGTCGCTGCTAAAGCATGTAAGACCATCGTGACAAATTTTTCAGGAGGGAGAAAAAACCTTCTCAAAAATTGAATTCTGAAAAAATGATAAAGTTCATTCGAGATTTGATGAAGCTCTGGAGATCTCAACAAACAAAATTTTGAAAATGTTAATATTTTTCGAGGTAGAGATCGTTAAAAATCTACTGCTGTCAAACCCGTGTAAGTCCATGGATGCAAAAAAATTAGATCCCAATTAATACAAAACATATGCCTGAAACATTATAAACGCATTACGAGACAAATAGAAGGCTGAAAAGTGAAACTTTAAATTGAAAAAATCGTTTCTTTAAAAAAATGAATTTTACAATACTACAGTGCTATTTTTATACAAAATATTTAGTTTCTTTGTATTTTGTTCAAATTTAGTACAGCAACAGAATATAGTTTAATCCAAAGGATTAAACTTCGTCTGATTGATCACAGTTTATCGAGATAAAAACACACTTCCGGTTCGAAATTGGACAATGTCCGGTAGACTTTTAGAGAATTTTTATGCCAATAAAACGTATCTTCAAAAAAAATGGCACTTAGGGTAAGGAGGGACAGCGCCGATCAGTTAACAGTCAATGCTTTTTTTAAAGTTAATAAGATGTGGAATTGATCAATTTTTTTATTTCGAGTCCTAGATTATCATATATCATATTTCTATAAGTATTAATTACATTAATAAAACAATGATTCGATAATTTAATTATTTCTAACAAGCTGTATTTTCGAACATATGATATCATCTATGATTATACCCTAGAATTACTAGTTTTTTCTCTGCTTCAAAAAAATGATGATCGGTTATACTATGGTCTCCACCTTAGCAGTCGTCCTCAATTCTATTGGTGAATATAATATAATAATATATATATATAATTTATAAACTTCTTTTAAGTCTTCCGCAACTTACCAATAATTAAATTACAACAATTGAATTACCTTTCAAACAAAAGATAGTTGAACCTTTAAGCAAAAGAGAGAAATTCTCAACAAAATAGTTTATCTTTTAACTAAATATTTAATTTTGAAGCTGGAGAAATTTCTTTCGAGGCAGTTAAACTTTTTCTCAAGGAACCTTGAATGATCTAACTTTTCTGTTAATATAAATGTTTAATACTCCAGCTCAGACCGAACCATTTTCAAATTTCGTGCCTCACGAGATCACCAATCACAGCCAAGCGAATGAGTGCCACGCCTGTCTTATCTTTTTACGACCAAAGATATTATAAACATCATAACTTACTTTTTAAAAGGCCCTCACAGTCTCATGAAATATTGCTTTCGAATATAATATCTTGCATCATTTGGAGAGTTAGACAGTTCTTCCATGGAAAAAACAAATTTTGATCCGAAAAAGTTCAATTTTTAGATATAAGATCATTTTTTCTTATCGCAAATCTAATTTTCAACTATTTCAGTTCCACGGAAAAAACAAAATTAAACAAAATAGTTTAATCTTCAACAAAATAGATGAATTTCCAACTAGAAATATCATTTTCAATAAAGAAAGATAGCTTTCGAACCGAAAATGCATTCGTTAAATTTTCAGTTAAAATTCGAATAAACTTCAAATTTTAGTCCTCTACCGAAGAAATAAACTTTCGACAAAATAAATGTAAACTAAGTACATGAATTTTCTACCAAATAGTTGACTTTTTAACTTATAACGGTACAATTTTAACGGAAAAATCTGATAGGTTACATAAATTTTCGATAGAAGGTGAATTTACAATAAAATAGTTAAATTTTTAATCAAAGCAGACTAATTTTTAACCAAACAGATGCTTTTTGAACAAAAAAAGATCACTTCTCTACCAAGAGTGAAAAAAAAATGAATTTTTCGTAAAACAGTTATACTTCCAATCTTAAAGTTAATTTTCGGTCAAATAATAGAATTTTGAATGAAAAAAATCAATTTTTAACGAAAAATGAAATATTTAAACTTTCAATTTAAAAAAATGATTTGAAGAAAAATGTTAACGAAGATTTTCAATTCTTAGCGAGAGATGAAACCTAATCTAACAAAATGAATATAAAATAATGTAGTTTGAACGTTAAACAATTTTTCCCTTCATATTTCCCTTCATGTTACAGGGTCAACTTCACAATTCGACTGCTTACCTAATGGCGCCCCTATTCGTTATGTTCCTCGCGTTGAACCTTCTTCTTCAGAAAGACATCATTCACCTGCGAAGTCTTTTCTTCCTAATGAACCTTCTTATCGAGCTAGGTCCAAGTCACCTCATGGCAGTCCCAAGGCTTCTTCTTCTAGATCTATGTCTCCTCCTGCCAGGTCCACGACATCAGCTGCATGGTCCCTGGCAACTCCATCCAGCTACAAAACCTTATCGCTTCCTTCTCCTGATGGGGAGGGATGTGAAATTGAACAACTTAGATTCATTCGCCTCATTCCCATGAAGAATCCTGAACTAATGTTCGAACTCCGAAGATACACTTTTCCTGTCAGTAAACTACTAAAAATTAAAATAGGAAATTCGTTTGTTCCTGCGCCAACCAACGAACAAATTGTCATATCAACATTCGGTGGTGACGTCTTTGGAATATTGGAGAGTCATAATTTTCTTGGTGGAATCTATTCAATTCTTCATGGCAATTATAAACGTGTGAGGATAAACATATCAAGCGGCATAATTACCTTATTGAACCGAGATGAAATCAAAGAAGTTATTGTAGGTGCCCGCCGCCCAATTTCAGGGTCTTTTCGAGTAATCAATGTAAACCACATGTGAACCACAATCTTTCACACTACTAATGATGAAAAATAAAGCTTTTGCGATCCTATAGTTGATTAAAATATTGCATGTAACTGGTAATTATATAAAAAAGTCATTATGTTAAAGGTCAAGAGGCTTTGATCTTTCCTACCAACCAAATTATGAGGATGCTCAATTCAAATTTAAGTTTTTTAAATGAAATCCCTCATTTTTCTTGGTTTTCTTGAAAAATTATGGCCACGAGTCTTATTTTATTGAGAAAAGATGGATAAGATGTTGCGATAAAGCGTTCTAGGTCTAAAAATGATGTTCGTAGCTTTCGAATTAAACAAAAATACAAATTTAGGAATGAAAATTCTTCCACCTCTTGACAATATTTGTACTAAGTTATCATTAAGTCATATATTGTTTTTAATTGAATTTAGGGCAAGCCCACCAAAATGTAAGTAAATCAAAATTTGATATTAATATCACAATAATTAGATTCGAGAGCATTAAGAAGAATATAAGGGAAATGAGAAGAATTCAACGAAGATAAATAAATAAAAATTGAGCGTGGATTCCAAATATGTATTTCAAAAAATGAGTAAACTCTTGCTTCTCTCAGGCCCAAGATGGTAACAGCCCAAAATGTCGAAGGCATTTTTGTTAAAGATGCATTATCGAATAGTCTGCATCAGTAATGGACGCATTTTTGGAATGCAATCAAGTTATCTGATATAAGAAGAATTTCTAGTTTGACTTATTGGACAATGTCTAAAATTCATAACTACGAGATGAAGGGGTTTAGTCTGCGACAGAAACGAAAAAAAACGGATCGACCAAAGGACGACCGCTTTCTGAGTTTTTTCCGCCAGTGTTCCGGCATTTCGTCATCACGTAGTGCTACCTTTCAGGCTACAAATCAGGAAAAGCTTGACCAGTTTTTAAGCCGGTTTTTTGTACATCTACTGATTGATCTGAAAAGTATTTCATTTTATTTATCTATCTAGGTCTTATAACCCCTTGAAAGGATTTTTCCTGAAAGGGATTTTATTTCAAGAAATAGGCATTTTTATATTTGTGTTTTACATGGGTTTTCGCACTTTCGTTGTAATCATGCTGGCTTATACATTATTAGTATTGCTCGCGCAAGATCGCACTTTGCCAAAAACTGTGCACATATATGCGTTACAACATATGTTGAAGCCACCATTTTTCTCAAGGTACTCAGCCTTTAAAATAAGGCTCATTTTTCACTTTATTAGGTCTGGAATTATGAAAAGAGTACAAATGTCCTGCTACATCAGATTTATTAGCAATGATTTCTATAAAATGATCAAAACAAACTTGGAGAGTCGTGTTTCTAAAAAAAGTTATATTAGATTAGGATCAATAAGAACTTATGGTTTATTAGAGGTTACGTACTCTTCAAGAGTTTTATTCTTGACAATCGGTTTGCTCATCTGAAGATGAAGTTCCCTCTCCTTTATCTTCCGACCAAAACGATGCATCATTTGAATGACTTTCGAATTCACGTGAAGGTTTGGGAGTGTATTGTTGATATCTAGAGTAACCCAGATAACACAGAACACAGGCAATGTGAGCGCAACATCCTACCACTCTTGCAGCACTTTGGCACTGGCAGTACCAACCACTTATCGAATTGGGTCCAGTATTAGTTTCTATCCATAACTTAGACACTTTGTT
The DNA here is from genome assembly GCA_011634705.1 of Andricus grossulariae. NCBI lineage: Eukaryota > Metazoa > Arthropoda > Insecta > Hymenoptera > Cynipidae > Andricus > Andricus grossulariae. The sequence goes on from JAABKJ010075445.1 coordinate 2,370,138, forward strand.
TTATAAATATTCCTATATGTTATTTGAATATGACACACATTGATTTTTTTTTAATTCTTGTAAAGAGTTGGTCATGTTATAAATTGTACGATATTTTTGTACACTGTTTGAATTTATGGAATAAATTTGCAGTTTGAAATTATAAACATATCTTCATTAGTTAGTCTTTAATTGAAATAACTGCTTTTAATTGAAAATTAGAATATTTTCATTAAAAAAGCAATTATTACATTTTTCCTTGAAATTCAGCTTTTTCGTTGAAATATCATCTTTTTTTGTTTGAAAATTGGACTTTTTAGTTAAAACTTTTTTTGCTGTTGAAATTTTCGTTTGAAATATCTGAAATATTGAAAAAGTTTGTGAAATTTTCTCAAGAATCATGTAAAAATTATATTTATACAACCTTAAAATAAGCAAACAGAAAACCCTAAAAAATAAATGGTTATTCCAAATTTTTATTTTTTATACAAAAATATTTTTCGCCTCAAATTATAATTTTGTTGAAATTTTCCTTGTTTCTTCACTAAATTGTATTTGTATTTTTGTATGAAAAATAAAAATTTGGAATAACTATGTATTCTTAAGTGTATTTACTTTTAAGTTTGTATAAATATATTTTTCCTAACTAAGATTCTTAAGAAAAATTTCAAAGATTTTTTAATATTTCTGTATGTCAATGAAAATTTCAAAAGCAAAAAAAGTTTTAACTAAACAGTTGAATTTTCAACGAAAAATGTGATAATTGCTATTTTAATGAAAATATTCTAATTTTTAAATAAAAAAAACAGTTAAAATCAATTTGAAAAGAATGTAATTTTGACAAAATAAAAAAAATTTTTAATCAAAAAATTTTTTAGTGAAGAAAACAGGAAAATTGCATCAAAATGATAATTTAAGGCGAAGAATCTTTTTGTATACAAGATAAGAATTTGGAATAACTATTTATTTTTTTAAATATTTTGCTCGCTTATTTTAAGGTTATATAAATATAATTTTCACATAATTCTTGACAAAATTTCAAAATTTTTTTCAATATTTCAGATATGTCAAATAAGAATGTCAACAAAAAATATAATTTTCAATTAAACACTAATTAATGAAGATATGTTTGTAATTTCAATCTTCAAATTTATTCCATAAGGTCAAACATGGTACAAAAATGTCGTACAATTTATAAGAAGTCCAACTCTTTACAAGAATTGTTTAAATAAAAATCAATGTGTGTCGTATTCAAATAACATTTAGGAATATTTATAAAATGTATTAATGTTTTTCATTTTTTAAATAATTGCATACAAAGTACAGTTTTCATTTGAAATTTCACGACAGTTTTTTGTACCATGTTTGACCGTAGGGCAGAATCGAGGAAAAATATTCTAAAAATATGTTCATTAGTTATTAAAACACTACAAAGAATTACCTTTAAAATTGTTTTGTCCTTTTAAAATCATGGAATATTTCCTTAAAAAATACATTTTGTTAAATTTATTTCACAATTATTTACAATTAATTTCCGATTAAAATTATTTTATACCTGAAATAAAATTGTGAAAATAAATATAAATATGAGTTTTCTAAGATTCTTGAGAAAATTGAGAAATATTTTCTAAGATTTCAGATATTTCACATCACAATTTCAACAAAAAAAGAACATTTTCAACCTAATAGTTTAATTTTCAGGCAAAAAAGTTTAGTTGTCAACAAAAAGGTTAATTCTCAACGAAAAATGTGATAATTGCTATTTCAATAAAAAAAATTATTTTAAATAAAAAAGCAAATAAATTTTCAAATCAACACATTTTTTAGTGAAGAAAAAAGGAAAATTTCTACAAAATTATAATTTGAGGCGAAAAATATTTCTGTAGACAAAATAAAAATTTGGAATAACTATTCATTTTTTTAATATTTTGTTTTCTTATTTTAAGGTTATATAATTATAACTAATGGTTATTAAAATACTACAAAGAATAACATTTGAAATTTTTTTGTCATTTTAAAATCATAGCATATTTATTTATAAAATAAATGTTGATAAATTTATTTCACAATTATCTACAATTCATTTCCAATTGAAATTATTTGACACTTGAAATAAAATAGTAAAAGTAAATATAAATATAAGTTTTCTAAGATTCTTGAGAAAATTTCGAAATATTTTCTAAGATTTCAGATATTTCAAATCAAAATTTTTACAACAAAAAAACTTTTTCAACCTAACAGTTTAATTTTCAGACACAAAAGTTTAATTGTCAACAAAAAGGTTAATTCTCAACGAAAAATGTGATAATTTCTATTTCAATAACAAAAATTATTTTAAATAAAAAGGCAAATAAATTTTCAAATCAACAAATTTTTTAGTGAAGAAAAGAGGAAAATTTCTACAGAATTATAATTTAAGGCGAAAATTATTTCTGTATAAAAAATAAAAATTTCGATTTACTATTTATTTCTTAAGTTTCTTCATTTTTAAGTTTATATCAATACAATTTTCCTAAGATTCTTAAGAAAATTTTCAATGATTTTTTAATATTCCTGTATGTCAATCAAAATTTTAACAACAACAAAATTTTTAACTAAACAGTCGAATTTTCAACCAAAAAAAGATGAATTTTCAACGAAAAATTTAATAATTGCTATTTCAATGAAAATATTCTAATTTTTGATTGAAACAGATAAAATCAATTTGAAAAGAATGTATTTTCAATCAATTCAAAAAATTTCCAAATCAAAAAATTTCTCAGTGAAGAAAAAAGGAAAATTTCAACAAAATTATAATTTAAGGCGAAAAATATTTGTGTTGACCAAATAAAAATTTGGAAAAACTATTCATTTTTGAAGTATTTTGTTTGATTATTTTATGGTTATATAATTACAACTAATAGTTACTAAAATACTACAAAGAATTACCTTTAAAATTGTTTTGTCCTTTTTAAATCATGGGATATTTATTTATAAACTAAATTTTGTAAAATTTATTTCACAATTATTGATAATTAATTTCCAATTAAAATTATTTCACACTTGAAATAAAATTGTAAAGATAAATATGAGTTTTCTAAGATTCTTGAGAAAAATTCGAAATATTTTCTAAGATTTCAGATATTTCAAATCAAAAATTGAACGAAAAAAGAACATTTTCAACCTAATAGTTTAATTTCCAGGCAAAAAAGGTTACCTGTCAACAAAAAGTTAAATTCTTAACAAAAAATGTGATAATTGCTATTTCAATAAAGAAATTCTTTTAAATAAAAAAGCAAATAGATTTCCAAATCAACAAATTTTTAGTGAAGAAAAAAGGAAAAATTCTACAAAATAATAATTCAAAGCGAAAAATATTTTGGTATAAAAAATAGAAATTTCGATTAACTATTTATTTTTTAAGTTTTTTATTTTGAAGTTTATATAAATACGATTTTCCTAAGATTCTTAAGAAAATTTTCAATGATTTTCTATTATTTCTGTATGTCAATCAAAATTTCAACAACAACAAAAGTTTTAACCAAACAGTCGAATTTTCAACCAAAAAAAGATGAATTTTCAATCAAAAAAGATGAATTTTCAATGAAAAATGTCAAAATTGCTACTTTAATGAAAATATTCTAATTTTTAATTAAAAATAGTTAAAATCAATTTGAAAAGAATGTATTTCCAACCAAATAAAAAAATTTTCAAATGAGAAAATTTCTCAGTGAAGAAAGTTTTAAACGAATTTTAGTATTTTTGCTATACGTAACAATGCAAAAACGGGCAAACCTGATCGGAGCGCCATCTGTTGGATTTATGTGAACTACGATACCCCTCCGGATGCTAAGAGAACAACTACCACATACATATACACGGGCGATGCATAGGGCTGGTTGCATTTAATGTCACTGCGCGGGAAATTCAAAAAGTCACTGACTTATCAAACAACCCTAGTATATTCGCGCCAGGCGAGTTGCCTACCTCTACGATATAGTCTATGTGGACTTTCGCCATGCGAGTTTCTGCTCTATTCGAACTCGCCATGTTACGCGCTTGCCCCGTGAGTTTCCTCTCTAGCGAAATACTCTCGGTTCTTCTCGCTACACTTTTCTCCCGTTCGCGCGCCCGCTCTAGCAGTTGGTAGCCGGCCGCCATAGCCTACAGACTTATCCGTGACTCGATGCGACTTGCATCTGTATTCAGTTGAATAAATTCAGTTTGAGTGAACATCTGTTTCCATTATTTCACTTCTACACGCTCGTTACCGTAGGAGCACTATTCATGGAGTCCAACAGATAATAGCATTAAATGAGAATCCAAAATCCCACAATGATCTCAACTAAATATAACTATATATCCTACAGTACGGTCACCTTCCACTCTCTTTAATACTCTCTGAGATGGACCTTGATGCCATTCTCTAAAGTTTGGTTCTTCGTCAACTATATAAAATTCATCGTTTTTTATTTCTTCTTACAGAATTAACTACTTCAGCTGTTGCAACGTATGATGCAACACTCCTTCAACGTGCAAAAGTTAATCTTCCCAGTGATGCCGATGTTAAATACGGGAGACCAAAACATTTAATGGAATTGAGGGCTTTTACAGGAACAACTAATGTACTGCAAACAAAGGATGGGTCGTTTTGGGTTTGTGCAGTAGACGGCTCGAGTATTCTTCGTAAATTCCTTCTGAATGGTAAACAAATTAAAATAAGCACTAGGGCAAAAGGTGATGCCCGTTTTGTTCCTTGGACGACCGCTGATGACAAGTTTAATATCAAATGGGACCTACCTGTCTAATAATATAATTTTTGACTAAACTTAATCATAAATAATAACCCTAATTTTGTGGTGTTGTAATGGTCTATTGTTTTCTCTGGCTATAAATTGAACTTCTGTTCTTAATTCAATAATGTATTGCAATAAAAAAGGTACTTTTAAATCATTGAAACAATTTACTATTTTTCAATGTCCCTTCCTGAACAACGAGATTCCTAGATATTGTAACATTCAAACGCAACTGCAAACTTTATGATAGTTTGTTTATCTACTAATAAAGATTAGGACTGTTCTGCTAAATCAATCAGTTTAAAAATTTGTTTTTGAATAATCAGAAAGTTTTTGACATTTTTTTGTTCAAAAAATATGTTTTAGAAACTGCATCTTATTATGAATAATTAAAATATGTACATCTTAAAATAATTGATATGACCCAAGTTATGAAAGTTTAAAAAAAAGAACCAAAATTTTCCATTTTCAATATTACCGAAGTTCTTTGATTTAAAAAAAAATCATTTTGACGTTTTTTTGTCAACACCTAAAAGAACGGATACTAGAATTTTCAACAAAATTACTAACTATAGGTCAAACTCTTTAGATGATTTGACATGGAATTGCTTAGTTGATTTATTTAAAATATTTAAGCAGTAAAAATTAAAAATTTCCATAATTTACACCGAAGTTATAATGTTAAATAAATTGGGATTTATTCGTAAATTCCAAATGTTTATAAAAATTGTTTTTTATTTGAAATGGCAATTTTTCGAACTTCAAAAGGAAAATGGGAAGGTCTATCACATCTTATACCTGTTCGGTATTTTACTTTTGGACTCCAAAGAAAATTTTTTAAAAGGTTTTGAAGCATTCACACCGCAATTCGTAAAAGTCGTGGAAGTAGAATTTTTGACATTTGTTAAGTTATTTATTTTTTTAAACATCTTTAAAACTAACTCAAATTACTCCTAAAATTTAGGAAACTCTTACATAATTAAAAAAATTGGCTGCAAATATTGCAGATTTTCTTTACAATTTTATAAATTTGTTGAAATATTTGCAAACCTAATTTCAACAAATAAATAAGCGTTTTTGAAATATTTTTAAAACCTTCAAACCTTCTAAGTAAATTTTAAAATTATTATAATTTTTTCGAAAATATTATTAAAATTGTTTTAAATTATTCAAGGTTTTTTTTTTAATTTTGAGAATGTTTCGAAATTTTTATAAATCTTTTTAAATATTCTCTTAAAAATAATTTTTCAATATGAAAAGTCATTACAATTTTTATTAAGAATCATAACAAAAGTTTTGTGTTTTCTTGATGTCTTTCAAATTTTTTCCAAAATTACCTTTTGCCTAAAATTTTTTGAAATCCTTTCATTTTTAAAGTATTTTTGAAAATTTTGTTGAACTTCTAGATTTGTTTAAAAACATTTTTTTAAGCTATAAGAAATGTTTCCAGCAATTGTAGGACAAGTTTTCTATTTTCTTGAAATTTTTCAAAGTTTTTGAAAATATTTGATTTTTTTCTACTTCAAAATTATTAAAAATGAATATTTTTTTCACATTTTTAAAAATATTTTCGAGTTTTAAATTGTACTTGAAACTTTTTCAACACTTCTAAAAATTTCTTCTGAAATGATTGATTTTTTCCTCAAATTTCTTTCAATTTCTGCGAAATAATTTTTTTTATCCTTCAAGATTCTTTTTTGAACATTTTGAGAATTTTTCCAAATGTTTAGAAACCTTGGTAAGCAGTATCTTAAAATTTATTTTTCAAAATAAAAATTCCCTAAAAATTTTCCCAGGAATCTTGAGAAAATTTTGCACTATTTTGACATATTTCAAAATGCTTCACATGTTTCAAAATTTTATTTCAAAATCGTCAAAAATCTACATTTTCTTTTGAATGTTTAAAAATATTGATTCGAAAATCATTCGAATTTTTCCTGCAATGTTTTTTAAATTATTTTAAAATCATCAAGATTTTTTTGACAATTTTTTGAATGTTTTGAAATTTTTAGAAATCTTTTGAAATATTTCCTTACAAATATTTTTTGATATGAAAATTTATTAAAAAATTTTCCAGGAAACTTAAAAAAAGTTTTTTATTTTTTTGATGCCTCTCAAATGTTTTTTTAAATTACCCTTTCTTTAAAATTGTTTGAAATCTTCTCAAATTTTATTTTATTTTTTTTTGCTTGTTAATT